>JARHVA010001159.1:1810000-1995000 GCA_037957365.1 Torreya grandis | reverse complement strand
CCCTTGTAATGACTCTTTTTACACATGATCCAACACCATCATACTCCCCTTTTCCATGGCCAGCCTCAGTGAAACTCTAAATATGTTCTACACCTATGGTAACATGCATCCTAATAAACCAATAAAATATTCAAGCATTCTTGAATTGTGATGTGCATTTGTCTGACCAAATGTAATGTTGTTTGAAAATAATGTTCATCTGAGTCAACTATCCATAGAACTTATCAAAACAACCTTACATATTATATATACAATGTGATCAATCATCACTAACATAGAAATGGTAATCCCTTAAAAAATTTTGATCTTCCTCTATACTATCAGGTGCATGCATGAATTCTATATGCACGAATATGGCAATTTGTGTTGAGATGTAATATTGTGATTGAACTTCCATTTATGATTTGAATGTGTAATTTTTAGCAAATTCAACTACTAAAATAATATAACCAAGTGGGAATGTGTCCTTGCTTAGCTTAAAATGTTCATCCAATCATTTATCCCTATGTGTGTGCCTTGCATTCTCATAAATAATTTTCTCCATGAATTTGACCATAAATTCTGAAACAAGTATCTCTTTTGTAACAAGCTCACACCTTTTAGATTCTTTGTCATCTTTTATTTGATAATTCATAGATTTGTATTTTATCAAACCAACTAATTCCTATCTAATTACAGTTGCACGCTCCTCATGGATACCTTTTTTTAATTTTGGCAATCCACCACAAATGGTGCAATTTCAATCCAAACATTCTTTCTTATAAAATAACTATCCATCTAGTCTTTCACAAAAAGCATTTGAAATAAATTACCTAATTGATTTTGGTGGAACTTCTATGGCACACTCCAAAATGTTGTTAGTATGAAAAGTACAATGAATATGGAGAATAGAATCATAGTGCATTGTAAATTCAACATGTTGCCTACAACAACAAGTGGTGCATGTGTGATTTATTTTTACACAAAAAGGTTTGGCCATCTCAATTTTTTTTTTGATTAATAGCAATTTATGGATATTTTTCCAAAAACTTAGAGTACAATTATGTTTAATTCATATCCAATATTTTTTTTGGATGTTGTTCATAATTATGATAACCAACTCTTCTTTTCATTACATCTCTTTCATTAGGTAAAACTCTTGTATTATCTTTCAAAAATTGTCCAAGTAAGTCTTTCAAAGCATTAGCTATAGCCTTGTCCTTTTGTGGAAGTCTACTAGAGAATGAACAGAGTTCTTTTCTATTGGGTTCATTAAGTCTTTCACATATTTCAATTACTTTCATTAATGTTTCTATATTTATGTCAAGTGTTTGACTTGTTTTTGAAATCAATCATTTTTTCCCTATTTTAGTACTTCTTGCACAAGTTGCAATTATACATTAGGTAGCATTACAATCTTTGTTGTAAGATTTCATGCCTACAATATGATATGTATCATGTAGATTTTCAAAAATGTCATCATTTTCATTATCTATGTTATATGTTCTTAGTTTTAATGTGTACATTATAGGTCTTATATTAACTAATTTCATCAATGAAACAAATAATTAACATATTTGACTATCATACTCTAATCTACGAAAGAAACTATCTCTAATTTATTGAACTAATCTTCTTGAATGGTGGTCAAACATTTTATTATGCATTGGTTTCAAAATATTTTCATCAACTTAAATTAAGTATTTATCTTTTCTACACAAAGTTCTTGTAGGTGTTGTTATTTGTGGAATCCATTCAGAAGGTGTTTCAAAATCATTATATGTTTCCATGAAATGTTATTCATTATTTATTTATTTATTCATTATTTATTTATTTATTTATTATATATTTCCATGAAATTTTCTTCATTTTTAATTTCATCATTATTTGAGTTCATTAAATTTTCTTCATTATTTGTGGGCAAAGTATCATGCATAGGCTCTTCATCAACAAAATCAAAAAATTTAAACTTTGAATGTGAATCTCTAACATTATCTAATTTTCTATATTTTATTTCATCATAATTCAATTCATTATTGTAAACTTGATCATTGTTTAATTTATTTTTGTCAATTGCCTCATTAGCTAAGGTATTTGGCTCATTAGGATTAGTGTTTGTACCTTGTCTAAAATAAAATGCTTACATTCATAACTTGTTTTTTCTCTTAACTCTTCTAACTGATTTGATGTTTTGTTATTCAACTTCTTCATCTTCCCTGAATGTGAACCAGATCCCATTTTGATAAAAACAACCAAGAAGTTATTTCAAATGTGGGCTCTAAAAAAATTGCAACCAAGAAAGTATGTAGAGTATGCAGGGAATGTTTATGGGGATAACAATCATGATTAGGGATATAAATAGATGTTGAAATGTGAGTTTTTGTTTTACTTTAATAAACATGTATGTATTATAGTAATATATATGCATTCTTATAATGTATACACTTTCCTTGATGTATAGGAATATACTATAAAAACATGCAAAAAGGCTCATATTCAATTAATTTTACACTATAATACTATAATATGATGAAATAAGACTCAATAAGACTATAATATAATGCATAAATCCATAATATGATGTAATAAGACTATCAGATATTACAATAATGTTAACATATCATGCAATAAGGCTCAATATGATGCAATAAGACTACCATGTGATGAAACAAGACTATCATACGATGCAATAAATCTATAATATGATGAAATAAGGCTATCATATAATGTAATAAGGCTCAATATGATGCATAAATCTCCAATACATGATTCAATAAGACTCTTGATAAGACTATGAAGTAATAAAATAATGAATGATGCAATAATGCTCAATCTGTAAGATGTAATGAGATATGTTCTCCCAAAATCCCATCATAAGTCCTTAAAAAACTAGGTGAATAATAGTTTCACAAATTGGCACTAATCGCATTCATGAATTTATGCATTTATGATGAAATCATGGAACTTGGGAGTTATGTTTTTTATAAAATTAGGAATTAGGGTTAGGGTTTTAGTGTAATAGGTTTGTACATGTGTATATGTCATGAAATTAGGGTTTAGGGAACTCTACATGTTTAAGTGATAAAATTAGGGTTTAAGATCAACATGTCACAAAATGTAACCTAATTTATCCCTTTCAATCACATCGTAGACACCAATTTAAGATTAATGGCTTGAAATTTGCCATATTTGTATTCGTATTTACATTTTTGATAAAATTAGGTTCATTTAAGCTATACATATTTCATCTAGATTATATAATAGATTGGGCCATAAATTTGGTTTAAGGGCTCAATTTTTCCAAAATCACATCCCTAATTAAACCAATCAACTAATTGGTTCAAATCATGATAAATAGAATCATACTTAATTTTATCCTAAATCGTATATCATGATCTTATAGTTATGTCAAGAAGGGTTTAAAATCAGCCTCCCATGTCTCCTTGATTGAATTGCCCCTATAATTGAACCTTGTTGTGTTATGTGCGTACCTCATACACCTAAAAGTGTTAGAGCTATCAAATATGCATCAATTCCTAGAAGTCTCAGAGTTGATAATGCCTTGGGAGGCTGAATCCAAGTACATATCACCATATGTACCTCATATGTGCTTAGAAGTGTTATCATTATTAGAGGTGTTAGGTCCTAAAATCATTAAAGAGCACTATCAGATCCCTATGACGCCTGATCTAATTAGATACATCACCATGTGTGTATCTTGTAGACACATATATTTGTGTTAGAGATCTAACTATCACTTGTCCTGAAAGCATCATATTTGTCATAGCCTCAGGGAACCTAATCTAATCAAATATTTCCACATGTGTAGGTCTAATATAATTGGAGAAGTGTTAGAGTTGTTAGCTATGCACATATTTGATACTTATACATGTTCCATCATCGAACTAACCAATCCAACTAAGGCATATTAAAAAATTTATCATATATACATATAATCCAATAATATTTAAAGATTGACATCAATCCAATCAACACATGTCTAGTAAATAATTCACATGATGCAAGCCTCCAATTTGCCTCTACTATACAAAAATTGTCATGTAGAGCCCTTTAATATCCCATCCAAATTGAGCAAGCACCAAGAATTATTAGTTTTATACATGTATGTATTCAAATTATTTATATCCCTCTAATTTTAATTACCTCTAGATCCCAGAGTACATTCATATTAATTCCTATGCATAAGAGAGAACATAATTTAGCAATGGATAAGCCTCAACCTCAAATCCCAATCCAAAGAAATAATTATGAGACATGAACTAATTTCTTGTAGTCCACATCATAAGGTTTAATATCATTACAATGAAATATGAACAAGTTGATTGAAGATGTATGTACAAAATATATAATCTTGAAACCTTCGATAAGGGGTATACATTGGTATTCAAATCTAATCAACCATATATATGAGGTGAGTAGTTTATCATCCACATAAACAATTATTGGTTCTCTCTACTCAGCATCATCCTTGAGGGGAAATATGTCTCAAATTTAGGGGGCATGGTCATAGGTTTAATTTATCTTGAATAATCTCAATAGATTTTGAGCTAGGGTAACTTATACATATGTCATACTTGGTCAATTATAGGTCTACGGTATTCCTTAATGGTTTTAAATAAAGTTCCTAGTGTATTTAGATATTTTCTAAGATATGCATTCATCATTATAGGCACGACATATTAAAATAACATCTTGAAACCACATCATCACTAATGGATATATATGACCATTTCAAGTTTATTGAGATCAAAACCACATATTATAAAAAATAAAATGTGTACCCAACTTGACCAAAATATTTAAGAAAAACATGTACATACCTTGTACCCACCATCCTAATTTTGTATCTTATAGTTCTAATTACATAGTTAGGTATAGAAATTTATAGTATTGATAAGCACCAAGTGTTGTCTAGCTTGCCTTTGATCTTGTAATTTTTGCATCCATGGTGTGGCTAGGACTAGTCCCGTGTCAAACACACACTCTTCAGATGATGTGGGAATGGATGGAGTGGTTGATGATTGTCCCATGTGTGATGGAGGGGTAGATGAAGGAGGTGCATGAAATGGAGGATTAACCATATTTTCACAAGAGATCTTAATTTTAGGCAAAATTTGAATAATGTATTTGAATACATTAGGGGAATCAAGTGAATAATTGTAATAATATAAGACTCTTTTTAGACTTTCAATTGGGACCTCAAAATGTACTTACTGAATTAGATTCACTAAGTGGCCTTGGAGGAAACTTAAATGACTTTATTCAACACATTTTAAGAATGTTTTTGGGATAATCCAAGGTATGATTCATAGGTATTGGGCTCCATTAGATAGCATTATTGAAATAGATATCCAAGAGATGCACTATTATACCAAGGGCTCAATATTATTTCTAATTACACAACATTATCTATACTACATAGTTCAATTCAATAGGTTTTACACTTAAACAAATTAGTTTAAAAATTATAAATGAAGGGTCATTGTCAAAGATATAAAAGAAACAAAAAAGGGTAAAATATGATTTTAGGAAAATAGGATAATATCAATAAGAAACATAAAATTTAAGGGCAAGTAGGATCTTAGGCAAGTAAGGTGCTAAGGTATATCCTTTCCGTACTAGGGGAAAGGTCCCAATAGTTGTGCATGTTTCAACGGTCAAACAAGGATTTTGTTAGCATGTATTCTATTGATGAAACATATTAGTGCATATAACTATTAAATTACACCAGAAGATGAACATGTAATAACTAATACTTGTTCAATATTTATTCCATAAAATTAAAAGTAACCAATCACATCTTGACAAGAAAGAGTCAAGTATTTATAATCTAATGCACAATTATCGGTACTCCAAAGGTCAAGTTTTGATCATATGTTTAAAAAATAGATTTTATGACCTCTCATGATAATATTAGTTATATTTTAAAATTTATAATGTTATAGACCTTGACACCTTAGTTATAAGTATTTAATATGACATATTGAAAAGAGTAAAAATTTCAAAGTCTATTATGATGTTATGGCACCTTAATTCACTGTCCAAAGCTAATGGGACCTTTCCCCTATAAGAAACATGAAATTTGACATTTCCCCTATAATGATGCATGGATAACGGGACATTTCCCCTATAACAAACATGAAATTTATTTGTTGTGTTATTTCAAAGTAATCCATATGTGTTATATAACACAAACACATTATATATTGCATTATATAATGCATGCACATTATATAATGCATACATGTTATATAACATGTATGCATTATTTGAATTTTAATTTAAAATTGAGCCTTTAGGGTTAGAAATGGATTGGATTTTTGATGCAAAGGCGTGTTGTTGTGCATCTATAGCTAAGAATGAGTGTTTTAGGAAAAACCATCATTCAAATTCAATCACCAAATACATTATGGATTTCAATATCAAAATTAAAAAAAATATTATAGTTATGATGAGAACATTATCTTCTTTCTAAATATATTATTTTTATAGTTTTTTGGCTATTTTATGGGTTCAAACTATATTTATTTCTAACAACACCTTATTTAGGCCACTACATGCCTCACACATACATGCCTATTCATATTTATCTAATTTGGTTTTCATTGATCTAAGTTAAAAAACAATTATATGGTAAAAAACTAGGCCTAATTCTACACACATTCAAAAAAAATCAAATTTCTTTTTTTTGTGGTAGTTAGGGTGGGCCGCATGGTTGGCCATCCATTTTTTGTCAGTTTTTAAGATCTACTAAATTGAAAAATTAATTAAAAATAAAAATAAATGAAAAAATCTAAAAAAAAGTTAGTAACACACTAGAAGATCTTATCTACATATTCACTAAAGGGTTTCTAATAATTTTTTAATGATTCTCACCACATGGCCATCTATGTACTAAATTTTCTTTAAAATATAGGAGGTCCTCTTTAAATTTTATAAGTTTGACCTATTTATACTTAACCATTTTTTAAAAAATATATATATTTTTGGAAACTAAAATTGAAATGTTGCAGTTCATTTTTTTATACCATCTTCAAATTTTGAGTGTAGCCATCTCTAATTATTTGCAAAATTTCACACTTCTGAAAATTTAGACAAATCATGTCCATGGGTAGGATTCTTTTTCCTCCAAATGTGTGTACTTACCAATGTGTGTGTGTGTGTGTGTGCGTGTGTAGGTTTTATTTAAATATATAAGGAATTTTAATACATTTAAAAAAATTAGGTGAATATAAAGTTTAAATACAAAAAATTAATGTTTAGTGTACAACAAAGGGATAAGTATCGTTTCATGTATAAATTGTGCATATAGTATAGTTTTCTTAAAATCATTGATTAATCCAATTTTAGGTAATATTTGAGAGATCATATCAAAGTGGATTACAATAAAAAATTTAAAGTAATAAAAATATAATGGGAACACATTAATTTAAATGTTGATAAATAATTATTTTTAGTAAAAATATATTACTGCATAAATCACCCAACCATGCAAATTTGACACTTTTTATACTGAGCAATTTTTCTATCATTTTCCCAGATTTCAAATTGGCTATCAAAAACATCTTGTGAAGACATTAACACCATAAAACAAATTTATATAATGCCATAATAAATTTAATGGTAAAATATAATTATAATGGGATTATAGTGGTTCAATGTTCATAATAAAATAAAAATTTCAACCAAAATATATGGCTTCATGATATTACCCTATCATGCAAATTTAACAATTTGGATACTTAGCAAAATAAATTTCTTTGTATCTAGATACTATTATTTAAAGTTAAATAGATATATTTAAATTCAAAAAATATTATCTAAAGCTCATCCAAATTTGGAAAAACAAGTCGACCTAATTTATTTGAGGGTGAATATTAATTATTTTTAAAATAAAGTATGCAATTTAAAGCTGAATAATTTAATAGATGTTTTAATTTAAATTTTAGGCTTATTATTTGAAACAAAAATAAAATTATAATTATAATTAATTTTTCATGTGAGATATGCATTAACAACTTTTTCCACTTAGTTTATTTATAAATAATTTGTATTGAACCTATGGGCCAAATTATGAAGACAACGTGGGGTTGTTTCTAGCACACCCAGTGGGACACAGTTCAAATAAGATTGGTCAAAGTTTGATGTTGATTTGATCAATTTTCATTAGTTTTAGATTCCAAGAAATAACATATGGCAACTCCAAAAGAAGATCCAACATTCTGGTAGTAGAACAGTGACTACATCTCAGGTAAAAGGTGACAACAAGGTCAACTTCTAGAGGTATTCCCTTTGAATTTATTGAATTACCTTTAAATTTAGTCAAAATTTTAAAGTTTGATAATACACACCCATATAAAATCAAAATTTTTCCTTAGTGAATACCAAGGCCAACCCCTGCAAGAATATCTTTATTAAACCCTTTCATAGCCATGGCAACCCCTAGATCTTTTATGGCTTTTAATGGCCAAAGTCCTCTAGACAGCTCTCAATATGATCATATTCTAGTCATAGATATTAAAAGTGTCCCGTATTCTACTATACACCAAGCTACAACCCCTTATGAACACCTCATGGATACATCCAACTTATACAACATTCATGATAACAATGAGGAAAATGTGGTAATTAGGTTATTCACTATATCTTTGAAAGGTAAAGCCTTAGACTGGTATATAATCCTTTTTTTCTAATTCTATTACAACATGTGATAATTTAGGAGATGCATTGTGTAATATGTTTGAAGATAAAAGTGACCATTTGTCACTTGTAGAGAAATTAACCATAATTCAAAGAGCCGTTCATGAAGTTATGCAAGACTTCAACACAAGGTTCTAAAAAACATGGGACAGAGTCCCAATATCTATTAGGCCTACCCCTAACTTTGCCTTTATTTAATATTTAAAGGTCCTAAATAGTGACATTGTAGTAATTATCTATTCCATTAGAGGAAACACATTACCAAATGCATATGAGGTGGCAATCAGAGTAGAAAATTGTTTGGTGTAGGTTAGCAAGCTTACACCTAGATCACCAATATCTTTGTTCCTTGAGATCAGACTACCCATTATTTATATTCCTAACCTTGATATAAATATTCCTATTCCTAAAATTATTTCTATACCCTCACCTAGTAAAGAGAAGGCTTCCACTAGTTAATCTAGTGATTCCCAGGAACAAAAGAACTTTCAATAGCTTATGAGCATGTTCCAATCCTTGGGAAATGAACTGGTGAATGTTAAGATTCAAAAATATTTCAATAGGCCTTACAAATCCTCATATAAACCTTAAAAAAAATATTATCATGTAAATAGGCCACACTACAAAGGAGACTTCCAAGGCCAAGGCCAAGGTCAAATCCAAGGAAAGGGCAACCTAACTATGTTAGGCAAAATAATTATAATCCAAATGTTGCAAGCACTTCCAACACTTTGGTCTCCATTTAAAAAAATATTTCTTAAGAATTTGAGGGTACCAATCCTTAGAATTAGTATTTTGGTAAATCCACACTTCCAACCACTAATTTTAATCAAACTTTCAATGATCAATGGTAGAAAGCTACTAATTATGGGTACAATCAAGCTCTTTTAGCTCAGAAAATAGAGGTACCCATGATGAAAAAAGTAGAAGAGCCTTAATAAGGTCAAATACATAATAAAATACTAAGCTATTTGGATGCTACAATGGTGAATATGCACTCAATCAGTAGGCTATTTCTAGCCAAGAATACATGTCAGTGGTAGCACATACAAGCTAAAGAGAAAGAACATGGATGGTAATCAAGAAGTAGTCAAAGATATTACTACCATTACTCCTTCAATATTAGAGACAAATTAACTTTTTGTTGTTTCAAAGGTTTCAATATCTCTAAGGAATAAAAATCATGGGAATGTCTTTGAAACTCACAAACTAAAGGTGTAGTTGTGGCTCCCAAAGCACAACCAAAGGTTGGTGGTTCACCCATCAACATTATGAAACAAATGAAAATGTCTAATATGAGTGTTTAAATTTATTACATGCTCTCCATGCCTATTCAAGTAGACATACTCCAAGAAGGGTTGCTAAGAATCAAAGTTTTTGAGAAACCAGTAGTCAAGGAAAATGTGGTTCTCGTCAATGCAACTAAAGGACCAAATGAAAGGCAACTAGGTAAGGTGGTAAAACTTCCTCTCTTATACATTTTAGTAATTAGTGGTGACTCTTTAATGCATAATTGATTGTTAGATAGTGGGCCTAACACCTTAGTAATTCCAAAGTCTATAGAAAATAAGCTTGGTCTAAAGTATGATCCCTAATCTAAAGGAGTGTTATAGATGGATGGATCTTTCATCAAGCCATCTTGTATCATCAAAGATATCAAATTGACCATGTATGCTTGTCTTAGTATCTTAGTGGCTCAAGATGTATCCATCCTTGATATGTTTCCTCATTTTTCACTATGCTTATTCAAATTATTCACAATAAATATTCGAGGTTATCTAGTATCAAATTGGTCATACATGACATTAAAAATAAGATATGGGACCAAAGTATCAATCAAAGCTAATCCCATTTCATAATTCCACATAGATCCTTATGGTCTAGATAACACAAACCTTAATTACACCATTATTGATAAGGATGAACTCATGGTTGGTCAAGAATTAAACATTCACCCTAAGGAGATACCAAATACGTTCTTGGGTGAACTGTGTAATGTAAATCATTTGGTTGATCCCTTGGAAGGATTTTAAGATAGAGACCTGGGTGTCTACTACTTACATAAAGAGAATCAGTCCATGCCATCCCTCATTGGATGTCAAGAAGATCTTAATGGTGTATAGAAATTATTCTTTGATGGTTTAAGGAGAAAACATGGAGTGGGTATAGGTGCAATATTTTTATCCCCATAAAATGACAATTATTTATCTTCTTACATGTTCTAATTTAGTTATTATTACAATGATGATAAAATATGAGGGTCTTATCCATGGTCTCTAATGGGCTAGTAAGAGAGGGATCAAGCAATTTCAAGTTTATGGGGATAATGAGTTGATATTGCATTAGGTTAGAGGATAGAATATCACCAAGAATCCCTTGATGAAGTATTACAAACATAGGGTGTGGGACCTAATTGAATATTTTGAGACCTTTAACATCTAAAAAATGCTAAGGAACAAAAATGGACATGTTGATAGGTTGGTAGCTATGGTATCTTAGTTTGATATCCCAAAAGAGTTGAAAAAGACAAAAGTATAGCCACACATCAAAGTGATAGTAATACCATCAGTGCAAGACAATGAAACTCATTGATAGGTATTTGAAAATGACAAACAAACTAATTTTTTCATGTAGTAGGAAGTAGAGTTTTCCTCCATAAACCAAGAAAAGTTTCATCATCAGTATGAGGAGAAAATGGTTTAGTTGAGATCTAACAATCTTCTTAAAGGGATTATCACCCTTATAGGTCTTTTCTATGAGTGATATCATATGATAAAATATAACTTGGTGATGTCAAAAAATGAAGAGAACCATGAAAGAGTCCTTATCTTCAAAGATAAGCTTCTCAATCTTGGGAAGGTAAGTACTAAAGTTGAGAGGTATGCTTTCATATAAATTTATAAAGAATATGCAAACATATTTGCTTGAAAATGTAGTGACTTGAGAGGCTTTCATCCCAAGCTATCCCAACACTCTATATAATTAGAGGTTAATGCCAAGCCTATCAAGTAGAAATAGAGGCCTATAAACCCCAAAATTAAAGAGATTATGATGAAAGAGTTGACTAAATTAATTGAATCTAAGATCATCTTTCCCATTAAATACTCCTCATGGGTAGCCAATTTGGTACCTCTAAGGAAGAAGAGTGGGGAGCTCAAATTGTGTGTTGACTTCAGGGATCTAAACAGGGTCTCTTTAAAAGATCACTACCCTTTACCATCTATGGAGCAACTCTTTCAAAAAGTCGTTGGTTCAAAAAAAATTCCCTTTTGGATGGGTATTTAGGTTATAACCAAGTAATGGTAAGAGAGGAGGATTAGTATAAGACTACCTTCACCATAAAGTGGGGAACATATGCTTACCAAAAGATGCCTTTTGGATTATCAAATTTTGGGGCCACTTTCCAAAGAGCCATGGACATGGCTCTCTAAGGGTTACTAAATTAGATGGTACTATTTTACTTGGATGACATCACAGTTTTTTCCAAGAAGGCTAGTGAGCACATGGACCATCTAAGGTTGATCTTATAAAGATGTAAAGAGTATGGGATCTCTTTAAATCCCAAGAAATGTGTGTTTGTTATTCATGAAGGAAAACTATTGGGTCACATTATTTAAAAATAAAGACTATCCATTGACCCTAATAGAATAAGTGTCATTATATCCTTATCTTTACCCAAGCACAAAAAAGTAATCTAGATCTTCCTTGGGAAAATAAACTTTTTGAGAAGGTTTATACGTGGTTTTGAAAACCTAGTCAAAGCCATCACTATCATATTGAAGAAGAGACAAGTGTCTACTTGGTCAAATGAAGGTAAAAAAACATTTGAGGCCATCAAGAAAGCCATTAGCCAAGTACCCTCACTCATTAATCATAATTTGTCAAAGGATTTTATACTATACACCTTTGCCAACATTGACAACATATCAACTTTACTAATGTAGAAGAATGTTTAAGGACTTCAGAAACTAATTACCTTTTTTATTCAAGGGATGGAAGTATTTGGGGTAAAGTACACTTTTATTACAAAGCAAGTTCTTTTAGCTTTGAGAATCCTCAAAATTTTCAAGCCAATGATCTCTAATAAGAAGGTCCATCTTATGGTGTCTCATCCTAGAGTGATGAACTTTCTCCTCAATAAGGATTTCAATGAAAAAATAGCAAGTTGGATTACCAAGGTCATGGAGTATGATGTGGAGATCAAAGTCACCAAACTGATAAGAGGCAAAGGCTTGTGTGAGAATATGGTGAATGATATTCAAGAATACAAATAAGTTGTTTTGGTGACACAAGATAACTCATAAATGATAGGACCTAAGTTCCCCAAAGCTCTGACACAACTTGTCAAAATTAAGAGCACACATGATTACCATTGTATAAGCAACTTAAGATTGCGGAAATAACCAGAAGAACAAATAACTATCAATGAGAAAACACACAGAATATGAGAGGCAACACACAATTGTATTCAACTTATTACAAAGGAAATTACAATAAAGAGATCACACTCTTCTTCCACCTCTGTGAGGCTTCTTCCTCAAGGGCTCCAAGTAATCCTCCCACCTGAGTAATCTTCTCTCATAGGTCACAACTAACAACTAACACAAGCTATTGTTCACCTCATTATACCTCTAGTACAACCAAGTACGAACCGGTACTCCAAGTAAATCTCACCATGATCCTGTTCCTGATGTATTGCTGTCACCTTGATCTTGCTCCCCCGTCGATCTTGTTCTGACCCTCACATACGCACATCCCTGTAGACCAACTTGATCTTACTTATCACATGTAGATCTCCACCATGACCCTATAACTCCCTACATATCAAACTTGATCTTACATACATGGGGAATCCTACTTGATTCCACCATGGGAAGAACTCTCCAAGCTCCACACTTGGGTTCTACAAGTTCAACACTTAACAATACAGCCCATGAGTCTATTATATAGATCTCATGCATACACTAATTTAGACAAGTGACTCAAAGACTCAAACTGGTCTTTATCATGCAAACTCCACATTCACTTAACTAACTATTCATCAACAGCAGTTCTGACCACCACAGGCGACCGATGTCAGTCCCTTCCTAACTGGAGGTGACCGACGCCGGCCGATCTCCTGTTGATGCCGATTTCCTTTGCATTGTCCCCTAACTGATGTCAGTTTTAGCCTGTCAATGCTGGTGACTATCAAGCTCTGAAAACCTCCCTATTTGCAATAAGGTGAAGCTTTTAGCTCCACACCCTAACAATCTCCCACTTGGAGATAAACAGTTGCACCTGTACCTATACCAATACTCTGTCTAATCTACATCCTGGCTCGTATTCCTCTTCAAGCTCCCACTTGAAGACAACCCACCACACTCCTTGTGGTGTTAATCCTGTGCTCAAATTTCTTCATTCTCAGTGTACCTTCTTCTACCATTGCTATACTCCCACTCAATCAAAAACCCTATGAATGACCTATAATCAACAAACCACTAACCAGATCTGGGCATCCATTAGTCAAACTCACTCTGAGAACATCCAACCTCACTCTGATACCATTTCATAGGACCTAAGTTCCCCAAAGCTCTGACACAACTTGTCAAAATTAAGAGCACACATGATTACCATTGTATAAGCAACTTAAGATTGTGGAAATAACCAGAAGAACAAATAACTATCAATGAGAAAACACAAAATATGAGAGGCAACACACAATTGTATTCAACTCATTATAAAGGAAATTACAATAAAGAGATCACACTCTTCTTCCACCTCTGTGAGGCTTCCTCCTCAAGGGCTCCAAGTAATCTTCCCACCTGAGTAATCTTCTCTCATAGGTCACAACTAACAACTAACACAAGCTGTTGTTCACCTCATTATACCTCCAGTACAACTGAGTACGAACCAGTACTCCAAGTAGATCTCACCATGATCTTGCTCCTGATGTATTGCTGTCACCTTGATCTTGCTCCCCCATCGATCTTGTTCTGACCCTCGCATACACACATCCCTATAGACCAACTTGATCTTACTTATCACATGTAGATCTCCACCATGACCCTAAAACTCCCTGCATATCAAACCTGATCTTACATACATGGGGAATCCTACTTGATTCCACCATGGGAAGAACTCTCTAAGCTCCACACTTGGGTTCTACAATTTCAACACTTAACAATACAACCCATGAGTCTATTATATAGATCTCATGCATACACTAATTTAGACAAGCGGCTCAAAGACTCAAACTAGTCTTTATCATGCAAACTCTGCATTCACTTAACTGACTGTTTGTCAACAACAGTTCTCACCGCCACAGGCAATCGACATCGGTCCCTTCCTGATTGGAGGTGACCGATGCCGGCCAATCTCCTGCCGATGCCAATTTCCCTTACACTATCCCTTAACCAATGTTAGTTTTGGCCTGTCGATGCCGGTGACTGTCAAGTTCCAAAAACCTTCCTATTTGTAATAAGGTGAAGCTTTTAGCTCCACACCCTAACAATCTACCACTTGGAGATAAATAGTTACACCTATACCTATACCAATACTCTATCTAATATGTATCTTGGCTTGTATTTTTCTTCAAGCACCCACCACACTCCTTGTGGTGTTAATCCTGTGCCCAAATTTCTTCATTCTCAGTGTACCTTCTTCTATTGTTGCTATACTCACACTTAATTAGAAACCCTGTGAATGACCTGTAATCAACAAACCACTAACCATATCTGGGCATCTATTAGTCAAACTCACTCTGAGAACATCCAACCTCACTCTGATACCACTTGATAAGACCTAAGTTCCCCAAAGCTCTGACATAACTTGTCAGAATTAAGAGCACACATGATTACCATTGTATAAGCAACTTAAGATTGCAGAAATAACTAGAAGAACAAATAACTATCAATGAGAAAACACACCGAATATGAGAGGCAACACACAATTATATTCAACTCATTACAAAGGAAATTACAATAAAGAGATCACACTCTTCTTCCACCTCTATGAGGCTTCCTCCTCAAGGGCTCCAAGTAATCTTCGCACCTGAGTAATCTTCTCTCATAGGTCACAACTAACAACTAACACAAGCTATTGTTCACCTCATTGTACCTCTAGTACAACTGAGTATGAACTGGTACTCCAAGTAGATCTCACCATGATCCTACTCCTGATGTATTGCTATCACCTTGATCTTGCTCCCCCCCTGATCCTGTTCTGACCCTTGCATACACACATCCCTGTAGACCAACTTGATCTTACTTATCACATGCAGATCTCCACCATGACCCTACAACACCCTGCATATCAAACCTGATCTTACATACATGGGGAATCCTACTTGATTCCACCATGGGAAGAACTCTCCAAGCTCCACACTTGGGTTTTACAAGTTCAACACTTAACAATACAACCCATGAGTCTATTATATAGATCTCATGCATACACTAATTTAGACAAGCGGCTCAAAGACTTAAATTGGTCTTTATCATGCAAACTCCATATTCACTTAACTGACTATTCATCAACAACAGTTCTGACTGCCACAGGCGACCGACGTTGGTCCCTTCCTGACTGGAGGTGACCGATGCTGGCTGATCTCTTACCGATGCCGATTTCCCTTGCACTGTCCCCTGACCGACGTCGATTTTGGCCTACCGATGCCGGTGACTATCAAGCTCCAAAAACCTCCATGTTTGTAATAAGGTGAAGCTTTTAGCTCCACACCCTAACAATAAATAGATGCACCTCCACTTCATAATAGTTGGCTCCAAGATATGACACATTTCTTGATGATGAGAGAATGCCCTAAAGTTTGGATAGAGCAAAAAGAGGGTATTTAAAAATTTATTCCATACCTTATGTGTTGACTAATGGGGTTTTATTTATAAAGGAACTTAATGGATTACTCCTTAGTTGCATAGATGATGACCCAGTGACAAACTTTTTGGAGTAGTTTCATGATGGACCTATAAGAGGCCATTTTTCTCCAAGGATGATTAAAAAAAAGTAATGAGAGCTAGTTATTACTAGCCCAACATCTTCAAATATGCCTATGCATGGGTTGGTAAATATCAAAAGTGTGCTCTATTTGTAAGAAAACAAATATTAAAAGCTCTTCCACTCAACCCAATCTAGATGGAGAAACCCTTCATGCAATGGGGGTTGGACTTCATAGGAATGATAAATCCACCTTCAAGTATAGGACATAAATGGGTGCTCACTATAACTAACTACTTCACTAGGTGGGTGGAAGTAATTACCTTGAAATAAGCTAATGAAACAATAGTATTAGACTTTTATGACAACATAGTAACCAAGTTTGTTGTCTTAGCTACTATATTTTTAAATATTTCATTAGTATTTAGTGGTATAAATACAAATAAATGGGCACTTAAGCTAGGCATATACCTCAGTACATCCTCCAATTACTACCCCCAAGGCAATGGACTGATAGAGTCCATAAATAAAAACTTGATAAGGATTATTAATAGGACCATGGAAAAGAATCAAAGAGTGTGGCATTGAAAGCTAAGGACAACTTCATGGGATGACTAAGTAACTCCCAAAGCATTCATTGCCAATCTTTCATATGTATTTTTAAATGGAAGGGAAGCTAAATTTCCCATTTATCTTGAACTACCTACATTGGACTTAGCCCATTAGCTTGATTTGATCGAGAGTGAACCTATGAATGTGAGGATGATAGATCTCATGGAGATTGAAGAAACCAGGGACCCTCCAATGAAGACATAAGAGTCACACCAAGAAAAAGTTAAAAGAGCCTTTGATAGGAGAGCCACAACAAGGGACTTTAAGGAAGGGGACCTAATACTTAAATGTGACTCAAATAAGGCCAAGATAGGCAATCATACCAAGTTTTATAGCTTTTGGAGTGGTCCTTATTTGGTCCATGGATATAAATAACATAATTCTTTTTAGTTTGCCCAACTTGATGGAGAGGTATTACCCATCATAGTCAATGGCATTAATTTAAATCCTTATTATTAGAAGATGTTACAACTATTCTATGATATTGTAACATATTATAGAACTTTTATATGATTTCGTCTAAGTTTTTTAAGCACATTTCCTTTCAATTATGTGTTTGCCTTTCAATAAGTGCCTTGGGCACAATTATTTATTTTTCTCTTTTGTTCATTTTTACTTCAAGAGGAAGTTCAAAAAGGGTCAGCTTTGAGTCAGTCTCACATTAGTTGATAGAAAATACTATGACTCCATGTACCCAATGGATCAATTCAAGGCTACTAGTCTCTTACATAGTAGGCATGTAACCCAATAATGTCATTAGAAATTTTGGCTAAATTTGGCCCACATAAGAAGCTTATAACTAAATGGATGAGATAAATGGAGTTTTAGATGGAATGAGTGGTCTAAAGATCACATGTAACTTGAAAATATTTTGAAAAAAATTAAGTAAAATTAAAGTGTAGTTCATCAAATTTTGTAGAATCAGGTTCTCATGGTGATCAATGTAGTTAGGATCATGTAACAAGTTTGCATAGGCCTCAGAGACTCATAGGAGAAAGATCAAGTAATAGTTCCTAATGCAAGTCTAAATTAACTAGACCATCTTACATGTCACACAAAAATGAATAGGTTGGTTTACTTGTGTATTTTATAAGTATGATCAGGAAACCTCCTAAAGCCAAAGGATCACATAAGATCATTGTATTTAGTGCCTAGATCATGCTCCATAAATTTGGTGTCTTGATGAGCTTGTTATCTCAGGATATAAACCTTTAAATTTAGACTTATAGAGTGAGATGTGCACATGGATGTCAAGTTAAAGATATTATAAATAGCCATTTGAATTTAAATTTTCCAAGGATGAATGCACAGCTAATAAGTGTCCAAATTATTGAAGCTTGAGTCAAGATCCAATAATGAGTGGTAATATAACGATTCAATGGGTCTTAAAGATCTAACATGTGTTTGATCGTGCATTTAGATCTAATGACGCATGAGCAAAGATAAAATTAGTGGGTCTAAGCAGATTGATGGTATGAATACCATCATAAAAAATAGATCTAATGGTGAGTAATAGGTCAAAATTTTATTAGATCCTAAGAGAAAGTATGCAGGTGATAAGTGTCTTAAACACATTAAATTGGTAGAAGATCTATGGTTCACATTCATTCATACATAGAAATATCAATGGTGTAAGGAAGGTCAATAAGTTAATAGAGCTTAGATGAAGCATGAGAATACCAAGGATCTAAATTTTATAGTCTTAAATCAATAAGTTGACAACCAATAAATAAAGGTGAGCCCAAGATACTTCCAATGAAGGTTGATGAAGTTGTTTTTGACCCAAGTAAGTAAATGCATTAGAGCTGAGTTCAAAGATGATCTAGGTTAAACTAGAATGGATATTTTAGGGATTAAACATCACCGTTAGATCTCTATGGAGGAAAAATAGTTGTTTTAGACCTAATATAGATAAAAGGGTGGAAACTATTGTTGAAGTGAGATCGAACACCTGATGAGCTTTATTTCATCGACATTAAGACTATAGGAAAACCAACAATCTAGATTGGTTTTCATCTATAGTAGACATGGGTTTAGATTTGTAAGTGAGGTTAAATATTTTTGATTATGGTAAGGTGTCTCATCCTTTGACATAGCTATAGCCTTGACGAATATGTACCTATAGCCACCAAAATCGAACTTAAGAATGGCTTTGACAAGTCCATGGATATGAAGACTTTGTCTTCATAATGAAAGTAAGTGGAAGATGGTGTAGTGTCCCAAGATGTAAATTTGGTGGTTAGAGGAAGTATTTGGAGCATTTAATGGATTTTCAAGGTCTCTAAGGATTTTTACTTCATAGCAGGATCATGACTCATCATCTTAGACACATTCTTGTCCTATAGTATATTGCTCAATAAATGAGAAGATTTAGAGGCTATTGGGATAAATAAAGGCTATTTTTTAATGATATATTAATCTTGACTTGATCAAAAGGTGGTGGTATCTCAATTAGTGATCGCAGATGGTGTGGTCCCCATCTCTCTTCCCCTTTCTCTTATATCTCTTATTTTTTCCACATTGTAGCTCTCTCTCACTTTTGATAAGAAATTATCTCTCAATTTTGGAGGAGAAGAGACTCTCATTTGATAATTATAGACCCTATCAAAATTTATATGAAATACCTCTTGAAGAAATAAATACTTTCTTTACATATATCTCCCCTTTGAATTGTATGTAACAAAGCTTGTGCATGATGGCATTATGAAAGAGAATCTTCTATGACCATTATCCTTCTTTATTTCTCATTTATAGGTGTCTCAAAGTTAGTTGCATGTCTGAATTAGTGTTATTTTTGTCATTAATGAAATATCTCAATGAGTCTTAGAAATATTCTTTGCCTTTATTCATTTCTTCATGAACCTAGTTTATGAAACACTTATTCAACTAGCTAGTTTTCTGAGATTGTGTGAGATAATATTGTCTTATGCTTCCTCAATGTTTAGTTTATGATTATGTGAGTTCCCATTTAAATTTGGTGCATAACCTGGTTAACTTTATTAGGAGCATTTTCCCCATTTTTAACTCTTTTCTCAGTGTAAGCATTAGTATAGGTGATCCATCAAGAGGAAGTCCACCTTCTCCAAAGGTCCAACCTCACCATACGTGACCCACAACTTGGGGTTGTTCCCATAGTGTAGATCAATTGGATAGAGACTAAATAATCCTTTCAAAGGGTAAAAATTGATGCTATAATAGAACCCATTATTATTCATAAATATTTGGAAGATAATTTGTAAGTTTGATAAATCAATGTGAATTTTTTGTGATTTTTCTTATATTTCTTGATTTTTAAATTTTGAATTAATGTTTTAGATATTTTAGTTTAGAGTGATCACTAAATGATATTTATTTAATTTATTATGAATTAGTTAAATTGAGTAATTAACTATTTTAAATGCTTATATGGCTTAACTATGTTTTTATTCAATTGTTATGGTTGAATATATTTTTTTGCAATTTAATGTGGTTAATTTATATTAAAAAATGATGCTATGGGATTTTTTTCACAAATATTTAATTATAATACTCTATTATGTTTTTATCTAAGTTTGAGTGAAAGCCATATTTAATAAACATTGGATAACTCACCATAAATATCAAAAAATTGCTTACCTTAGAAAATAATATCTAAACATCCAATATGTCCTACTTAGAAAATAATATTGGCTAAGTAGGACATGTGAAACCTTCTTTTATAACATACCATTTCCCTCCTTTTTATTGTTTAAATTAGATTCAAACCCTTTAGTATAACACCATTATGAATATTAATCTTTAGATTAGTTTATTTATATGTTAGGTGAGGCTAATTTGATTTTATGGAAGAGTTTATTTAGTAGATAACAATCATATTTATTAACCATGATATTCCACCACTTTTTAATCTATAAAACTACATACCTACAACTCTTTCCCTGGGTTACATTTTGTGAACTTAAAATGAGAAGGTGAAAACCCATCACATGTTGGAGTGGGTAAACAAACCTACATTAGAAAGTAGATGGTGCTAGAAGGAGGGCTAGATTTTTTTAAATATTAATTTTCATCCAATGCATGGATTTATTTTAATTTCTTGTTAAAATCTAAAAATTCTAAAAAAACTATAAAATTAGAAAATTAGAATACATTTTGACTTGTTGAATTAGTTATAAGTAGTTTGGGTATTAAACATGATTTCCCAAATGACCTATTTAATTTTCTTTCTAATTTTCAAAACAAAAGAAAAAGAAATGCTAAATAATATAGTGTTGCTTAAATTATGTCATGAATGTTTTTCATATGAAATTTGAGGATGTAACTTTTGTATTATTTCCTTTTACTTTGGAAGAAGATTATAATTAGTCTTTTGATTTGGTATTACTGATTGGAAAATTTTTGAATATTAATTTTTGTGTTAATTTGGTCAAAGGATTGATGCTCATGTTTTGATAAAATAATTTGTTATAATTAAAAAAAACTCATGATCTAATTAGGTATTTTAATTTTTAATTTAAAAATAATAATAAAAAAATAAAAAGCAATCATAGACCTCTGAAGTAATGGTTTTAGATATGTATTTACATACTTTGGATTACTTAACCTCCACTCTTGTGAGAATGTCCATATAAAATACTTTAATTTTGGGTTGTGTATAAGCTATTCATGTGGAAAATTAGTATTCACTCCCAAGTAGAGGATACATTGATGATTGGTTACATTTTTAAATTATTGTGTTAGATGATCAAAGAAATAAACAAGTTCAAGATTATGTAATTGGTCCCACAAAAAAATTTAGTATGAGCAAGTTAATCATGAATTTTATACTTTTATGAATCATGAGATTATTTAATAGGAAGAAAACATTTTATATGATGATGAATGTGAAAAAATATATTAAATACTAAGGAACATAATCGACACATACAATAAAAATAAAAATAAATTATTTTTTATCAAATGATCTAAATCTCAAAGAACTGGGCTTTATGAAACTTCTTGATCCAAACATCATAGTCACTGAACTTCAAGTAAATAATATTTTATTTATGTTTAATCAAATTTTGAGGTAAATGTTTCATATACCAATGTTTATTTAAAATTTCAAATTAAAGAAAATGATAATGTTGAACACATGTATGGAGATTAGTTTGGGTTTAAAAGAAGGAAACTAATATAATTTTTAGAGGTATACAAATATGTTTTTGCAAATTTGATAAATTTAACTTGAATAAGATTGGTTTTACCAAATAATGGGAGATGTTCCACACAAAGTTTCTAGACCCACACTACCAACTTTGTTAGGCAATATTTTTTTAGGTTAGAATAGATTAGATTTTATTTTTATTTCTATTTTAGATTCTATTTCAATTAATTAGTTATATAAAATAAGATCATCATGATCACTCATCCAATTCAAATAATTTCTCATAATTGAAAATTGTTCACACTTAATAATATTCATGAGTTTATCATGAGGTAGTTTAAGTTTGGATTCAAGGTATGATATTATTGAATTCAATTTTTTTAATGGTATGTGGTTATTAGATTTATAAAAGTTGTTTACATATTTTAATGAGGTAGTTTAAGTTTGGATTAAAGGTATGATTTTCATTTTAAAATACCAATTTCTCATTTACATGCTTAAGAACTATTTGACAGATAATAAACATTGAGAAATAAACAAATATGGGTGAAATATATGATGTAAAATTATGTTTATATTGTTTTTTATTGCACAACATACCCTAATTTCATCACTAAAATAATGTAACATATTTTATTTGGAGTCTAATATTGTAATTCAATCAAGTTTGTGCTTTGGCCTTGTATAAATTTTTTTATTTGATTGAAAATATTCTTTGGGGTATGTTTCAATCACCTTGTTTAAGCTCATTTTGTTGTTCTTACCAAGTCTAAAATGTAAATTTATATTTTATGTAATTGGTATAAGTGTGATTACATTTAAGGTTTCATTGATATAAATATCTAAATTTGCATGAATCTAATAAGTATTGGTCTATTTTGGATTATGTTTTGAAATGCATTAAACTTTACATTTTTAGACCATTTCATCTTGAATTTATACAAATTATATTACTATTGCAAACTTCTAATGTATTTTCCTTAAGCTATTTAGTATGATATTATTTTATTTTGAGTTAAGTGGACTAAAGGTTTGCATCACTTTAGTTTTATTACTTATTTATTTTATTCAAATAGAATACATTAGCTTTAATCTTGGAGAAAGGCCTACCATTATTCATTTGTTTTTTTTAAAATTTTCCCTTATTTTTCTCTATTACTTAGTCATTTTCAAGAAAATTTCATATTTAAATTATAATGACTATTCTATTTTGTTGTGGGAAAATGGTCATTTCCTTTCCTATGAATATCAAATGAGTGAGGTGGTTCCACTTGTCACTCACTCATTTCCTTATGTGTTTATGACTTAGTGAATTTATAATTTTGAAATAGATCCCAAACCAAAGATTATTTAGATGTATGTGATCATGCCACATGGTGTAATCCTACTTTATTCAGGATTCGAGATAGTCCATCCAATTTTAATAAGTATCTAAGCTCCCATATACCTAAGATGTTGACATGTGGCATGATCCTATTTTACTACTCCCTAAAAGTGGTTTGTGCATGTCAAAGCCCTTGGTGAGGCCCCAGATGAGCGAGATCTTAACAAGTGTCATGATCTCATCTCACTAGGAACATCAAATTAATTACCCTAATTAGAACCCCCAATAAAGGCACAAATGAATGGATAATTTACATGTGGCATAAACCTACCAAATGGAATTCACATTGGCATCCTAGTTAGTATTATACGAGCTTAAAATTTATGTCTATTTGGCCTGTCAAGAATGTCAGAATTAGAATTCATCCAAGTTGAGCTAAAGTTTCAAATGTTCTTAGGTATAGAAAGTCTTAAATGTTTGAATCATGATCTAGATCCTTTAAATGTCCCTTTTTTAGGAAAATCTAACATTTTGAATTTTTTAGATTTCTAATCGCTACAAAGTTTCATCTTGATCATTTTGCCTATTTATTATCTTTTGGGTCAATTATGAGTGCATTTTTAGTTATTTGGCTAAGGTTTTATGTTGATGTATATTTAATAATTAGTCATCATTTTGATCGTATTATTTTTTATGTAGTAATTAATGGTATATTCTTACCCTATTTTGAGTCGATTGACTACATGCTTATAATTTTATATATAATAGCTTGGTTAATTTATCAATGAAAAGATCTAATGGGATTTTGAATTGGGAATATGGAGAAATTTTTTCCTCTTAAGGGAGCCCATTTTTTCCATTTAGTAATTAAAATGACTAATCATTTTTCATTGCTTTACCTTTTTAACTTAGTTATTTTATTTAAAATGGACTGAGTAGCCTTTATTTCAAACTTTTAGACTTACATATTTTTGTTTAAATTTTAAAATTTAAAAGTCTAATGGTTAGATACTTTTTTTAGTCCTTGGGTGACTGAGACACTACCACCTATTAAATATTTTATTTGATGTGACATTTTAACTCGATCAATTTGTTAAAACTTGTAGGTCTCCATATAAATATGATATGGCAATGTGTCACAATCTTACTTGATTACTTCCCTAGGCTAGTCCATGCACATTTATATTTAAATGATCCCCCATATAAATGAGACATTGAAAAGTGTTAATATTTCACTCATCTACTTCTCCAGATCTCTTAGGATAAAAATCACACTTAAGAACTCTCCAATTGCTTGAGATTATGCCACATGACATAAACATATTTTTTTAGGCCCCCACGGTGGTTGACACACAATATATAGATAATAGACTTATGAACTCCTTGGATTTGGGTACATGTCAAGATATTTATGGATCCTAAATAAAATTATTCTCAAAAAACATTAAACCCATGGTCGAATAACAAAAAGTGAGGGACAACCACGTAGCATTCCCATGACAATAAGATCTTATCTTAGGTCAATCAACTAGTGAAATATTTACAAGTTGAAACATGATATCATGATGAATATCAATTGTTAGGATAATTGGTTGGGTCATCCTAAGAAACTTATAAGCCTAAAATTGATTATCATCGTAACCTGTCAAACCATCATTACCTAAAAATTGATTGTGTTTCAAATATCACCTATAATGTTGAATCATAGAGGGAGATTCTTAATGTCAATTTAAACATGAAATAAAATTTTTGACATTATTTCAATGGGTAAATTAAACTCAAACTTAATGTGCACATTGTAATCAAGATACTAAGGACATAAAAAACAAAATATTTTTTTAACTTCGCATTGGTACCTTGAACAAAACATGACCAAATTGTTGTCCTAAGGAGATTTAAATGACATTTAGCAGATCAAAATTAAATACAAGATTAGTCAAGCATGGCCTAGTTGATGATTATCTCAATATTGAGAAATATCTTTAAATTTTCAAATTTTAAATGGATCCATCCCATTGAATTTTGAAACCACCAGTCTATGAATGGATTAATGATTTGATGGCTTTATTTTCATATAAAATACCATATCTTAATTTGAATAAAGGTTGGATCATTAATGAACTAATAGGTTATAATATTTAGGAAAGTTATTAGAGAGTTTTGCTTATTCCCTTTATGTAATTATATACTTTTTAGGTAATTTTCTTATTCACATGAGCTGAGACTTTTGAGGTTTATTTCTATGTTCTTATAAAGTGTGTAATGAATCCTATTTTTACTTCATGAAATTAATTTAATATGAAAACTCCATCATCTAATATTATAATTCTACATATGTATATGGTGACCTTGTTTCTCTCTACTACATAGCTAACATTATCTTAGACAGATGCACCTTATTTTCATGTTGGTTGTGCTTTGATGACCAAATAAATATCATTTGTCAAATGATTTTCCCATTTAATAGAATAAAATATATTAGTCTATAGAGTAGGATCATCTTTTCTTTTCTCCCAACCCTCTTTCTCTCTTTTGATTTTTTTAATAAAAACGGTAATATTAATCATATAAATAGTTTGATTTATAATAAGTTTCAAAGGATTTATCTAGGTTACATTATTTTAGTTTATTTTTCATTATTTATACCTTTTTAAGTTTAGTTAAAGAGTGACAAGTAGAATTCATCTATATGTTTTCTTTATAATCTGAGTGAACTAGTCTTATTAGTCTAAGTTTATTTTTACAAGTGTTAACCAACAAAGGCCCCTTTTACTTGAAATAGACCATAATGGCCAATTAAGTGCAATTAGTATGTTGAGACCCAATAAAAAATACCTTAGGGAGGTTACTAGAACCTCCTTTTAGGATATTTTGGATGAGTCCTCGCCCATCTTGCATTTTAGTGTGTGCCAAAATGTATATCAGTAGGAATTATAACTAAAAAAGGGCATTTTAACACTTTAGAAACCTTTTTTAGATAAAGATATTCTAAATTTTAAAATTTTTAAATAGGAGATTAACTACAAGGTCAAAGTTTGTTGAGGGTGACGTTGAACTATTACACCTCACAAAGCATTGGGGAGGTATAAATAATAAAGGGAAACCCAAAAGTAGACAAATATGCATGGCTAGTAACTCCCCTTTTGTTGTTGTTCCTTTTATTAACCATTTTACTACCCCTTAGAGCCTGCTAATGGTTAATCCTACCTAGGTAAGAGAAAGTAGTTGTCCTATGAACATTATAAGACTTGCACATGACTTGCCAAAAAATATTGAGAATTTTTACCTAAGATATGTCCATGGTGGAGTGAAAACAACTGAATAACATATCCAAATATTTAAGGATGCCTTTATCACAACTCATATTTAACATGAAGATGTTGGTTGAAAATTGTTCCATTATAATTTAGATGAGTCAATGTATGGTAAATATCTAGGTATCACAAATGGATCCATCACCTTGTAGGCTAACCTTGAGAGTGTATTCATTAACCATTTTATGATACTAAGAGACCTTACCATATTATATCATTAGTTTATAGCTACCCATAGAGAACCCAACTAGTCAATGAGTATTTTTAATACTTGGTTCCACAAGATATACAAAAGGATGAAAGACCCATATACATATATGGAACTTTCTACTATATATAAATATTTGATAGCTATAGACCCTATGATTTCAATGTTCCTTAGGAAGACCTTAGTAGCACTAAAATACTTATACCTAGTCTATAATGAAGATATTAGAATTGATAGGCATATGACACATCAAGGGTATGTTACATGTCCCTTGCCCTTATTAGGAAAACCATGTGCTTGCAATCAAATCCATCTAATCAACTAGGATATTATGTAGAACACACCTCTAATGAACCCTATCTTGGGATCCATTTATTCAATCCTAAACCTAGATTACAATACATAACCCTTAACACACATGTTGAATAATCAACCCTATGTGCCTCCTAATTATGTGTTGTCTCATCTTAAAAACTAAAAACTTGTACCTATTTTATATAATACTAATACAATGCCTAGTTTAATTTAATATGTTGCTCATAAAAATCATCATTAGTCTACCCCTTCATTTATAAATGTTAATGTACTAGTGGATAACTTATAACCTGAAGCAAGAATTAACTAAATTTCCACTATGTACCCTAAGGTGGCTACTTTAAAATAAATTTTCTAGAGATTGATCGATCATATGGTTAGTTTACGAAGGTAGGTTCCTCAAAACACCAACTAGACTACAAATAACCCACCTTGGAATAGAAATTACAACTTAAAAAGGAATGATTTACTATTTTTACTGACATTTTTTTGATAAAAAATATACGACTACACAAAATCACCCTACTAAGTATATTTGATAGTTTTCATACTTAACCTTTTTTGTCATTTTCATAGTTTTAAAAACTATCTATCAATGCCATTTCATGAATACACTTTCACCTTTAAAAATTTGAATAAGGATTATAAATTTAATGATAGAAGCCAAATGCAATGGGACCATAGTGACTCAATATTCATAACAAGAAAAAATCAATAAAAATATAGGGCTTCATAGATTTAACCTATCATACAACTTTGAAAATTTTGTACTTATCCAAATAAAATTTATTTCAAGTTAGAAAATATTATTTAAAGTTAGATACTATTATTTAAAGTTGAATAATTCTATTTAAAGTTATAAAATACAATCTAACTCTCATTCAAATTTGGGAGAACAAGTCAGTTAAAGTTATTCTAGGGTGGATATCAGTTGTTTTGGTAAATAAAACATGCAATTTAGGTAAATAATTTAATGCATGTACTTAATTACTTTTTTAGTTTATTTATTCAAATAGAAATAAAATTATAATTATTGTTAATTTTTCATGTGAGATATGTATTCTTTCCTTTGGTTTTCTAAGTTTATTTATAAATATTTTGTAATAAACCAAAGTTTATTAAAAGAAAATTAAGACAATTTGAGATCTGGAGAAATCACTATGGATATTTTTTAAATTTTCTTATGTTTATTGATTTATAAAATTTAGATTAATACTATAAAAATTATAGTTTAGAGTGATCTCAATGAGATTTATTTACATGATTGTGAAATAATTATATTAAATAAATTAGCTAGTGTAACTATTCAATGGCTTAACTATGATTTTATTCAAATATTGTGGATGAATGCATTTTGTTAGAATTTACAGTGTGGTTAATTTTTATTAAAAAGTGATGATATGATAATTTATTCATAAATTATTTATCCTTAGTATCTAGTGTGTTTATCTAAGTTCAAGTGAATGTTTAATTTATAAACATTGGGTAATTCACAATAAATCTCAATAAAGTGTTTACCTTAAAATAAAACATCTCAATAGGACATGTGAAACCTTATTCTTTCCCTTACCCTTTCTTTAATTTTTATGATTTTAAATCATATTCAAACCCTATAGTATATAATTATTGTGAACATTCAACTCTATGTTAGTTTATATGTCAGGTTAGACTAATTTGATTCTAGGAAAGAATTTATTGAACACATAACAACCATACTTATAAACCATGATATTCCACCACTTGGTTATCTATAAAATTTCATATATGTATCTCATGTACTCTATTATATTTTTTGATCATAAAATGATAGGGTGAAAACCCATCACATGTTAGAGTGGGTAAGCAAACTTTCATAAATAGGTAGCATCTCTAGAAGGAGGGATGGATTTTTACAATATTAATTTTCATCAAATGCATGGATTTATTTTAGTTTTTTTTAAATATAAAAAAATAGGAAATTTTTTTAATTAAAACAAAATTGGAATTTATGAATCAAATATAAGCATCTCAGGTATTCAACATGATATACCAAATCATTCATTTAATTTTCTTCATAATTTTCAAAATAATAGAATTTATTTTTGAATATCATCTTGTAGGTCACAAAATTTCCATAAATGTTTTAAACATGAATGGTGATTTTATACACCTAAAATCTCTCACCTCATTACCATCGATAATATTCTTATTAATTGATGCTAATTTTGCTAATCCCATCGATTCTAATTCATCCTTCTAATGTATCCCCCTTTCCTAACCATTTAGCTAATAACCCCCTTCAATAATCATTCATTCACTATCCTTAGTCTAATCCCATTCCCTCATTAATTCCTCTTAAATCCCTATTATCCTAATCTAATCTTATTTATCCATTTTATGGGAATTTAAAATTCCCATAACTCCACCTACCCACCTACTAACTTACACCCTAGCCTTTCCTACATCCCTGTGAGCCCTAATCCTCATTAATTCTTCTACAATCCACCTAATTATCCATTAAACCTATGGAGAAGACTATATAATTAGAGAAGCTCCTCCAAGTCTTTATAAGTCTCTAAATTAAAGACTTCTAATAGTTTAAAATTCTTCAAAATTCCTTCTATTTTTTATAAAATACCATGCTTAGGCAATGCCAAACTAACTAGAATTTTCATAACATCATCATGCCAATATAATCCATCGAAATTGAATATCCATATCAAATTCATGCCCCTTTATCAATGAATTAACTATAATTTCCATAACAACATAATGCCGAAATCAATCCTCAATCAAGCATCCATCATCTTTGATCAAGCATCCTTTTTAATAATCTTAGTCTATGTGCAATCACTTCATCATTTCCAAATCCTAAAAGGAGGTAATATGAAGCAAGGAATTTGGTAAGCTTTTATATTATTCTGATTTATTTCATAAATCCTTCCTATTATGTATTTTGATATTTGAGTTGGTTGAATTACATAATTTAATCTATTGAGCTCAAATTTCATGTTATAATGATGACATAATTGTAGATTATTTCCTTTTATTTAAAATCATAATTCTATGATTGATTTATAGGCTTGGAACCTAAATATATTACTAGTTTACAAAATTTTGAAGATGAATCTTTGTTTCTATTTAGTCAAATTATTAATGTTCAATTTGGTCGAAGGATTGATGATATTTTTTTGATAAAATATTTTATTATGATTGAAAAGAGAAAATAGTGTGCTAATTAATAATTTTAATTTTAGATTTCATTAAAATTATAAAAACTCATTTTCAACCATAGATCTTCTAAAATAATGGTTTTAGATATGTATTTTTATGCTTTGGATTTATTAATATCTACTCATTGTATAATGTATGAAAATAATATTTTGATATTGTCTTGTGCAGAATATATTCATGTGGACAAGTAGTTATCATTACGAAATAGAGGAAAAGTGGATGATTGATTACATATTTTCAAATCATTGTGCTAGATGATAAAAAAAAATCATGTTCAAGATCCTATCATTACTTCCATAAAATATTTTCAATATGAGTAAGTTGATCATGAAGTTTATATTTTTATGAATCATTACACAATTGAATATGAACAATAAATTTAAAATTATGATTAATGGAAAAAAATTAAATACAAAATTGTACAATCACACATGGAATCAAAATTAAAATTAGTTTATTTCTTAGATTGTCTAAATCTCAAATAACTAGTATTTATGAAACCTCTTGATCCGAACATCATAGTCACCAAACTTGATGAAAATAAATATTTAGTTTATGATTTGAAAAAATTCAAGTTAAATGTCTCCTATACCAATGGTAACTCTGATTTCGGAAATAAGAAAAATGATTATGTTGAACACATGTATGAAAATTATTTTGGGGTTAAAAAAAAGACACTAAAAGAATTGTTAAAGGAATAGAAATATTTTCTTGCATGTTTGAGAAATTTAGATAGAAGAAGCTTGATTTATAAAAATTGAGTGACATTTTATAAAAAATTTCAAAACCTACTATTGTGACTAACATGTCTGTTTTCAAAAAAGAAAAGGGGACCTATTTTTTTAAAAAATTTAAAAAAAAATTGGTACCTTAGCTAGTTCTTGATTCATCATTACTTGTACAAAGCCCCAATATCTACTCAACCAAAATAAAAATGTTTTCCCACATATTTTCCATGTTTTACTTGTAATATTTGATAAATACTCATATAGCTAATATTTAAATAACAACTTACCTAATTTGACTCTAAAAATATTTACACAATTAGTCATTTTTGAGCTAAATTTCTTTCCATAGATGTTTCCTTGCACTAGATTTTCATGAAGAAACAGTCTTGAAGTCCAAGACAAAACTCTCTCTAAAGCCTTTAAGACTGATAGATAATCATTTCTTTGCTTACGTGGTAATTTCAATGAGTTAGGACATTTGTGTATCTTGTATGATCTTTGGATATAATGAGGAAGAACCATGTTTCCTTTGACCCTCTCATTTTACCAAACTTGTTAGAGCCCTAGGAGGTCCTATGTGTATATTTTTTATACTTTTTAAATCCAAAAACTTATGAGGAGGTGTTATGGGTCCTATTACCCTTGAATGGCACTAGACTTGTTAGATCCCCAATAGGTCCCACACATAAGTGTTGTGATAATTTTTAAATTCAAGAACCAATGAGGAGATACCATGTGTCCTTTGACCCTCTTGTAGTGTTAGCCTTGTCAAAGCCATAAAAGGTCTTACATGTCAGACTTGTAAAACCTATTAGATCCCAAAACTAATGAGGAGGTACCACATGTCTTATGAACCTCCCATATCACCATACTTATTATATCCCTAAGAGATATTGCATTTCATAGGTGATAGAGTTGTCATAACTTAGAACTAATGATGAGGCACCATGTGTCCTCTGACCCTCTCATGGTGCTAGAATTATCATATCCTTAGGAGGTCCCTCATGTTAGAGGTGTTAGAGATGTAATAACTTGGAAGTAATGATGAGGTTTCATGTCTCCTCTGACCCTCCCACAATCCTAAAACTAATAAAGACCCATAAGGTACTATGCATTAGATTTTTTAGACTTTTTAAATTCTAGATTATATAAGGAGGCACCACGTGTCATTCCATACACTCGAGTGGAAAAATGTTCCATAAGGATTTGGGAATGTTAGAGAAAAGTATGGATTGGGACTATTGATATAATAAAGATATACCATGTGAAAAAAGAAATCCTAAATGTCCAATCAATTACACACATCTATCAAGATATATGGCTTCTCATTGTGTCTTGGTGACATAACACTTATTGAGCCCACCAACCATATCTTGACACATGGATAACCCTGGATCCATTAATAATTATATATATGATAAATAGGCACATGCTCCCCACACTCCTCAGATGTATTAAATTAATCCAAAATAATATCATGATCCAATAGCTCTAAGATCCCTATCATTGTTAACCAAATCTCAAAAAATGCTTATTTTAAATTTATTATATTAATGGAAAATTTGGGGAAAAACTATTTTGGACTCATGCCATTCAACATAAAGTTTAATTAATGTGATATGATCCCCCATATAAATTATTATATAGATATATTGGAGCCCATAATATTTCATCAAGATTAGATTTATCATTATCTATTATTTATAAGCTCAATTCATTTAGATCCCTTTGCATCAAATTCGTTTCATAGCACAAAGTTTCACCTTTTTTAGAATTTTATGAAATGTTCACACAAGTCAATAATGTTTTATTCATCATATAATCCTAGACCAAAACCATATTATAAGTACATTACATTATTTTAAGGAATCACCCAATTTAAGAATTAAGATGAGGTGTTAAGGCAATCAAGGATATTCAAAACACAAGCTCAAACAATGAAGACAATGATGGTGACATTGATTATAAAAATGAGATAATTACCACAAAATAATATGGGATCCATATGGATATATAAAAACCATAAGTATTCCCATATTATTACATGTTCCACGACCCTTTGCTCTCTTCTAAGTGTAATTAGTATGTCATGAGGCCACCCAACACTAGCTTCATAATAATAAACATCTATGAGCTTAAATTTAACAAGAATTATAAGCTCTTGGACTACACCATGAAATATAAAAATTAGTTCATGTATGCTTATATATATATATATATATATATGATTTCCTTAAGGACTAGTTATAGGATCTAGATCACTATGTCAACAAGGAAAACATTGAATCATAGACAATCAAAACCTTCTAAAAAAGTGTGTACATGGGCATGCTCTTGTTAAATCACTGATATGGATAATGTAATATAATACACATATAAAATTATTATATTACCATTATTAATATCATATTGAAATGGTATTAGGTCCTATACTTTGAAAACCTCATCACATTCAACCTCGCTAGGTAGGTAAATGGGGCTCACATAGGGAATGATTTATACATGATGTCATATGTAATCAATGTCATATATGCCACCCTAGATTTTTAATACTCAACATTCTCTCCATGGGTACCAACTGGATATGTGGTGTATGAGGTGTTTTATAATCTAAGAATCCATTATTTATAGAACAACATACAAGACATATGTGAATTCTTCTACCTAGTAGTGCATCGATCCATCAATGAGAATCTCATGTGATGATTTTAGATGAGATATGGGATTTATTGAATTCCATCAATACCTACTATTAATATTTGTATAACACCATCGTATAATTATAATTAATTTGGGGGTATCCTATTTTATTACCATATGTGGTCCCAAACCACCTCACAAAATAAGAGATTGCCTACCAAATCTTTCATGGTGTGGCTGGCCACTATCTGAACTAGAATCAAAAGACCTATCCACCATTATATATGATCATTGTTAACAGGGAAATTGGGACATAAAATTAATTGTAATAATATATATATATATATATATATATATATATATATATATATATATATATATGGTGTGGCTAGCCACTATCTAAACTAGAATCAAAAGACATATCCACCATTATATATGATTGTTGTTAACAAGGAAATAGGGACATAAAATTAATTTTAATACACACACACACACACACACACACACACACACACACACACACACACACACACACACACACACACACACACACACACACACACACACACACACACATGATATGATATGATATGATATGATATGATGTGTCAAGAATAAGTCAAAGAGTCATTGGAAAATAAGAGTCAATAAATAAGATGAAGAGATTTTATAGGCAATTATATGTAGAAGGTAGAAGCAAGCCATTTTTTTAATTAACTATTATCTTTCATTGTCTTAGATATTTAGGTATTAGTGTATTATTATTCATGTGTTTATTATTTCTTCCCATCATTTTATTTATTTCTTGAAAATTTGTTTTCATTTTTTCCACTAAAATATTGTTAAAAATGGTGTGGCTATTTATTTCAAATTTTGAGCCGAGGTCTAAAAATAATTCATGTATTATATATTTGAGGGAAATATTGAATTTGTCTCATGTAAATCTTATGCAAGAATTCAGTATTTATAATGTGGTTATTGTTCAAAAGGTTTTGGTCTCCAACCTTAGGGTTTTCTTAGGATTTTTAAAGCTTAAGGAGTGTAACATGTTGGGACTAACCCAAATATTTTTTTGTGTTACAAATCTACCATAGTCATCATGTTATTCACCTATCTCCTTCCATTTATTGTTATTTTTGTCAAAAGGTAATAGAACATTGTGAATGAACGAGAGATATATCTATGTGGGTCTCTTCTTCCACATCATGAACTTATTCAATGGAGGCAACTCAAATAGAGATCAAGGTTTAAGATTAAGAGATTGACATAAGAGAATATTTTTTTTGTAATTTATTCTTCCACATCATGGTATGCTTAATGATTAAATTTTTTTTTAGGTCAAATTTTTTATTTGTAGGTTTGGTCAAGTATCAAGTTTCTATTTCAAGATGTCCATTGCAAAAAATTTAAGAGTTGGTTTCACCAATTATATTTACATGCATTGAATCGTTAATGTTATTGTTGAAGATCGAAGGAGAGGAGCCTCAATCCCATGACCTATAGTAAATATTCCAAACTCAATGAATTACAGTGGAAAGATATCGAGATAACATAATGTAGGAAATTAGAGGTGAGGAATTTGGAATTGTATGAAAAAGAGGTGGAGTAGTTTGAACAAGAAAGCATGATGATGGATCGATCATTTATTTTAGTGTCTAGTCATTATAAAGAAATTAGTTAGTTGTAGTTTGAGTGTAACAATGTATGTAGCTATTTTTATCTAGAAGTGGTAGAGATGTTGGGATGAGAGTTATAATTACACTCATATTCATCTTGTCAGTACTCTACCCTTTAAATATTCATTCAATTCCCTAACATTATTCAAAACTTTAAGGAAAATCCATGCTTATATTATTTTTTGAGAGTGATTAAATGTGAGGTGAAGGTTCCATTGAGTAGACAAAATACATAATGGCACATTTTGGTGATGTACTTAGATAAATTTATGATTCCATATCCCATTGAGTTTGTAAATACTATGTGTGGTGGAGAAGCATATATGTTATGTATAGATGGTACTAAGCTATGTGGAGAGGGGAACATCAAAGAATCCATAGTAGTTTAATATTCATTTCTCCTTCTAATCTAATGCTTGTAAAATATTCAATTATATTTTGACATAATTTTATGTGAAGTATGTATATTTTAAAGACATGTTTATGTAATAGATAGGTCTAAAGCAAGTGGAAAGGTTTATAGTTTTGTAAAATTATAAATAATTTAAGGTGATAATAGATTATTTATTTAGAGAATATGGAAATGGGAGGGGAGTTCAAAGAGAGGCTACTCTAACTGAGGAATTGTGAAATTAGGAATGAGAGGGCCCAAGAGTAAAGATGAGTGATATTACTTAGAAGTAGAGGATATGGAAATAGAGGGTAACTCAAGGAGAGGTTACCCATAGTAGGTAGATAGTTATCTCAAATGCATTTATAATGTCACAAAATTGTAAAAACTTGAATTTTTAAGGCCTTTATGTGTCTTGGAATGAGACACCTTTCTAATTTTGGGTGAGTGTTAGAGAGGGAATAAGTAAATGGAATTAATTATAATAAAATAAAAAAGTAAATATATGAGATGTCAATAAGAATTCAAATAAGATGAAGAGACTTTATAGGAAAATGTGCGTAGAAGGTGAAAGCAGGCCATTTGTTTAATAAACTATTATCTTACATAGTATCATTTATGAAGGTCTTAGTGTATTCTTCTTCTACATGTGTTTATTATTTATTCCCATAATTCATTTGATTACTTAAAAATATAGTCTCATTATTACCACTAAACTATTGTTAACAATCATCAAGTCTTGATGAATCCCTCACTTGGTTAGAATACGTTGAACTTTGATGGTTATTTTAAGGGTAATACAAGTTTGTCTGGTGGTGGTGGTGTTATTAGAAATGAGTTTGGATTGGTTACTCATGTTTGTAAATTTAGTATGGGGTTTTAGACAAATCATCTGACTAAGGCTCTTTCCATGTTATGGGGTATTCAAATGGCAAAATATTTGGGGTGTGAAAAAGTGATAGTTGAGGGTGATTCTATGAACATTGTGAATTTAATCAAAAATAATAATAAGGCAAGTTCTAGTATTTAACACATTATTGATGAAAGTTTCATCTTTTGAAATTCATTTTACGAAGTGAGATTTCAACATACCTATAGAGAGGTTAATCAATTGGCTAAAAAAATTTCTAATAGGGGTGTCATGGCTCCATTTCTTAAATATTTTTATAAATATGATGCTTTTTCAAATGAAGATAAAATAATTATGGAAAGAGATCTCATTAGTGTTCTTTAAAGTAATGATCATCCTTATTGATTATTAGGAGGATATTAAATTTTGGAAAGATGGGTGTAATGCATGTGATATAAGCTATGAAAATATTATTATTGATTTGATGTATATTAATCATTACTTATATGTGGAAATTAAGGAGATATATTTTAATGATTACATTAAGTCATTGAATATGGATTATAAGTGGATATATAAGGAGTTTTTATTATTTTGTAAGAGGTATTTTATATTGTGTCCTATTTGGGTAAAAATAAGTTTGGAGATTTTTAGAATGGGGGGTGGGTAACATTGAGTGAATCTTATATTAGCTGAGATAATTAAGAATAATTTCAAGGTGTTGTAAATCCTCCAAACAAGAAACTTGACTACTTTCCATAAGAATATAGACAACTATGACTAGTATCTCTCAAGAAAATTTACAAAAAGTTAGAATGATCAGAAGGTTGAAATTAACAATGTGATTGTTGAAATTTTAGAAGGGTTAATTGTATAAGTCACATATATCAAAACAAAGTATATAAAATTTAGTAAATATTATAAAGAGCAGAAGGAAAAATTCATGAGTGAGGGTGAGGAGCTTACAAAATATCAAGGGGGATTTCTTAGGGAAGATTTTTCTTAGCCATATGATGAAGTGGACAAATAAGTTATTAGGTATGTGACACTTGAGGTAAGATTCATTGTGGTTCATATTCATCACTTTATAATTTTGAATTATTTTAGGTGTCAAGTTCCTAATAGTATTTCATTTTGCATATTAAATTCCTTGGAAAATTTTGTATTGGATGTTAATAATAGGAACAAACAATACCCTCTTCACCAAGTAGTGATATTTCTTATCTACAAGATAATTTAAATGGATTAACCCTTCCAATTTAGCCTCCAAACTTAATAAAAATTCCTAAAATGTGTCCTCTATCTTGAAAAGAGTTTTTAGGATCACTACAGGGAATAAATAGAGAAAGGATCAATAAGGTAGCCAGAGTAGATAACCTATTAATCTTGATAAGGAGGAGATGAATGCTTTGGGAACTGATAATGTGGTGGAAGGATGGGAAGGAAAAAGGGATTATGAGATGGTAAATAAGGATCCTCTTAAATATAATTTAAAATATGATGTGATGTTCATGTAAGAGAATAAATTGAATGAGGTGGTTGAAATTTTTCAGTAGCTTAAGGATGGGTGTGTGGAAAGGAGATAGTTGAGAACATGCCTAGAATAACTAATTATAAATAGAGAAGGGATAAGTGGTTTGATGTTGTTATAGAGTCTCTTAAAGGTCAGGGTAAATTAGATCAAATGGATGATAAAATTGAATTCCATAAGTATTTCATGCACTAGTTTATGAGAGATCATGCTAATCTCAAAGAGACTATGAATAATATGAACAAGAATGATGTAATTTATTGTAAAAGGGATGATATTTTGGAAATTAGTGAGAAAATGGAAAGATTAAATGACAAAATTACAAATATGGAGCATTAAAATGAATCTCTAAAGAATATCATAGATTTAAGTATTGATTATATACATAATTTTATCCAGAACATGAAAGCTATTTGGATGGTGGCTAAAAAGAAGAATGAGGTTTTGAAGCATGGAAAATCATAAAAAAAAGAAGGGAACATCAAAGGAGATTAAGGATCAATAATTACTTTAGATAATGGATAACATGATTGATAATATGAAAAAAAATTGGAATGATTTAATGGAAGGTTGGAAGTGCCTTGGTTGTTACTTTTATTACTATTATTTTCTTCTATTTTTTGGATGTCTTATATCTTTTATTTGTTTTAGTGTTTCTTTGGAATTTTAAACAGGCTTTAGTGTCTTTTTTTGGGTTGTATCATTGGCCTATTATCTATTTGTAATGGGGTGGGCCCCCTTTAATAAACCACTTTTACCTTTAATAAAAATAATCATCAAGTGTAATGAGTATAAGAATATACCCCTATACAAGATATGGCCCATCATAGGACTCCTATAAGCTGGGAAACTAAATAATAGGTAGTGGTAGCTAAAGGCCATCATGTAGGTCCATGTGGTAAAGAAATAGGCAAAGCTCAACATCACATACCACCATGAGACCCACCCTAATGATGAGATCCAAATCAATCCTAATGATGATGTTAAGGAGGTTGTTAATATTGGGGCCACTCACTATTTGAAGTTTTATGTTCTTGCTCAACCAATTCTTGAGGAAAAGTAACCCCTCCATAGTAAGATCTTACACAACTAACTATCGAGGTCATAATGATTACGATGGGGTATTTATAGGAAAAAAAATTTAGGGACCTTGATAACCACCAATCCATCAACCTCAACATATCTTGTACCTATAACACCACCCTAGTTAATCTAACTTCAATTTTCCTATGCCCTAAATTTTTATAGAAGTCTTGAGTCTAGCCTACTTAGATATTAATCTCCCCATAATCCAAGATCATACATCCTAATTAATAGTGCCCCTATGCAACCCTTAACACATTCCCTAGGTTTTCATATTATAAAAAAGCCTTCAATGTCCATTCCTTACCCTACCCTAGTGATCATAAGGGCATAATTCCATTATATTACTTTAATGGTAACCTTGTTTGGCATCTATAGTGCATAAGTTCTCTTGGTTAATCCCATAGCCCATTTATGGCCTTCTTCCACTCTAATGACATATTATATGCCTTTTGTGACTCTTTGATTAAACTTGTAGGTAAATTCAACCCATGACAAATCTCAAATGCTTAGTGCTCTTACATTCCAATTTGACCTCAAAAGTATATGTTACAATATAATAGTTATCCTTTCAAATATCAATACCTTCTTGAAAGCTCATGTGACCTATAGTGATATTTTATTCACAAATCCCATTATAATTATTATAGACTTAGGACTAATAATATCCATTTATCTCAAGAAATATTCATCAAGGCCACCTTGTTAGGATCTTAGAGTACAATTGATTACTTTTGTATAAGTAACTAAACACGAAATTGAAACCAGAAGTAATAAGTAACTAGAAATCAGAAACAACAAATAATAGGAGATACAAGAAACAACTAATCTATATTAAGCTCTTCTAGAAGGAAATACAATGAAGAAATATCTCTCTCCTCACACCTCACAGATGTACATTAATTCTCCCTCAAGAGTTCTCTCCCTCTCTCTCTATCAATTATAATTAACTCAATTACTAAATTGTGTACATGCTATGAGGATCTAACCCTACTATATAGTATATGTCGATGTCTTAAAATTGTGCTAGATCTTAATAAATAACAATGGGAAGTTTCAAGCTGTGGGACAATGTGGCTTGAAAACAACCTCCAGATTTTAAAGAAGTTGGTCTCTTCTTTTGTATTGGGTGTTGGGGAAAAGGGATAGGAGACTAAACAGAAATGCAAAATGTAGGAATTGAAACCTAACTATGGCAATGCACCTGAGAGTAATCCTAATCCTAACCTGAGCACAGTGAAACTATTATGTGATTCTATTACATTTAAGGGCAGACAAGTGCATGATCAATGTAAAAGATTGGAATAACAGAAATAGAGGCTTGCAATAGGGGAGTCTTTTACTGAGATATAGGAATTGTCAACAAAGGAATAGTGTCCAATCTTTTTAATATAATTTTCCAATCACATAAGAGGCATAGAAGTCATGCATAGTCATGTAAATCTTCAGATTCAATAAAATGAGACAAAAGTAAATAACATTTCCAATCACCACACTAGAAAATCTACAGTATAGACTACTTTACAAACAACATAGATAACATCAACAAAGGCATGGAGCTCAAATTTCCTCAATTCATTTAGCCACATAAGGGTCACATAAACATGCATGATTACATCAACTTTACAACTCAAGAAAATTGAGACAAGAGCAAATGATATTATTGGCCACAAACTTCAGATAGTCTAAAACTATGAGAATTCCCCCCCTTTTTCTTAGATTTTACAATCTTGCTTATAACACCTTGGATGTCTTCTTTGATCACTTTCTTTCCCATGTAATCTTTTCCATTCTTCACTCATAGGGGACAAATAGACGGCACCTTCAATGCTATGGGTGGCTCCAAAAATCTACTCGATGAACTGTTTCATCTACTCGAATTAACTCTAGCCGCTTTTCCCTCCATTTTGCTTTTGGCAACCGATACACGAAACACTATGCTATGTTTTAAATGGGAGAGGACACTTAGTCAATTTTCTAAAAATCCCCTTGATCACCCAGAAGGCACCAAAAAATGACACTTGGCACTTTTTTCCCAATTCATTGAAGACATGCGGCTCTCTCCACTTTCCTTGGCTATGATGTAGATTTATTCAGGACTCATAATAGGCTCTTATGGATGGCAACACCTAACAGCTTCCATGGATTTTGAAGTAACACCTGAGGCCCACCACAACCTTTATTAAATAATGAAACTTGAGGATGATCCCTTAGATGTTGACATGTGGAAATCTCTACTGAACCTAGGAAGATACGTGGCATCTTCTGCTTCTTCATCTTAAGGTATGGGGTGCCTTCCATTGCCTTTTGGGGATGGGGTAAAAAGGGACTGGAGAGTGACACTTGGCAGCCTCCGCTACTCTTAGCACTTAAGAAAAATGAAAGGATGGCTTTATGCATTAAATGAAATCATTGGACCAAAGTCTCCCAGATGATGACACGTGGTGGCTTGCAATTTTTCTCCAAAAAGGTATTTCAGGGCCTCTGCAACTACCACTTGGTGCTTTCCACCTTCTCTGCTGCCTTATGTTGAAAGTCTTTAAATGAAGTATAGACGTCGATATGAGATGTGGATGCTGACACATGGTGCATTCTGCTTAAATGCTACTGGGTATGTGGCACGATCCGTGGTTCTCAAAGGTTACAAAAAGGGGACTCAGGGGATGCCAACTGTCTGCTTTGTCTCCTAGAAAGTGACACTTGGTAGTAATTGCTTAAACTAATACTCAGGCAAAAATGAGATGAAGGAAAAGAGAAGGGGAAAAAGACCTGCTTAGAGGGTGACACTTGGTAGATTCCATTGCATCTCAACACTTAGGTAAAATGAATCGGCCCTCTACTTTAAAATTCTATCACTTCACTCGAAGAACCAAAATTGTAGTGCTCAACTAAAAATAATTGAATACAACGTAGAGTAAGAAATTAATCTATAGTTATTGGTGACCATTAGGGCTTTTGAGCCTACTTAAAAAGAACTTGACTCCCGCTCGATCAAAATTTCAAAATTTACAGCTTCAAAAGAGCTATTTGGAAGATAGACCACTCATAGTCAGATAATCGTTACTTGTTTTATAACTCATCAAAAGCCAAATCCAAGCTAATGAGATCCTTGTGCGAGAAGGTTTGTAGGACTTGGGTAGTGGCTTTCAGATTGAATTCTAGCAAGAAAATAGGAATTAGAATAGTTTCAACCTCAAAGGTTAGAGAATCATCCTGCAAGCTCTGAAAAATTATTTGATCCCTTTGCCTGGCTATCATCAATGGTTGGATTTGGTCCACCATCAGCACTATCCTCACATCTAGAAATGGGGAAGGAAGGCCCAATCGCACTAGATCTTTAATGTGTTGCCTCATTTCATTGATGCCTTCTTTGACGACATCGAGATAGCTTCTATAATTGTTGGCTACAACATTATGACTAAGCTCTTCATTGACCCGTTTCACAGCTGCCATTCTATCGAGAATCCCTATGGCTACCAATTTTGCATCCCTTGAGTTATAGAGCTTCTCTAGTAAAAAATGAGAATCTATGACTCTTCTAGAGATTGTGGCCAGAGTGCTCTATACCGAATTCTTGACCCTCTCACATAGCTATTGTGCTTTGAGGAGGAAGGTGAAAACTGGCCTGAGTTAGAGAATCTTTGAAGAGATTCTCTCCCATGCTAACTTGTAGAGTTCCTTCACCAGCTACACCATTCTAACACCTCTTGGCCTATTAGCTAGCTCAATTACTAGTTGCATGGTCCACTGCTACTCTGCCTTGAGCTGGGCTTGAAAAGCCGCACAATTATTCTGTTCTTCTAGCAACCTTTGTTGTGATTGGGTAACCTGTAGTTGGAGTCCTTCAAATCTTCCCTGTAATGTTGTATTTTCATATCTTAGAGTTGTTGCTACATCCTTGGCAAGTATAATCTCTACTTTCAAAGAATCATTTTGGGCTTGAATTGCCCATTGAGTCTGAAGGGAAATAATATCTTGCAATTATTTTTGTAGACTAGCTATCTCATTGTCATTCTAGTTTATTTGTTTGGCCAAATTATTGCAATTTTCCTTTTTCATGGCTAGGTCAGCCTCCATCTTCTACAGTCTCCTTGATATCCTCAAATAATCTTTTGTGACTATAGAAGTGGATTTGGTCATGAGCTCAACTCTGTCTTGAGGCCTGAACGGGGACATGTCGATGACCACTACGTTCATGGTGTAGTCTTTTGGCCACATTTGTTCACTTGGCTTGGCAATGTTGGGCAACAAATGGGCCACCATCAGCTGATGTTGAATGGGGTCAAATTGTGACCTCAAATGTGGCACCACCGTTGCTTTATTCTCTTTACTCCTCTTCTTCTCCAATCGGGCTTCTCTTGCCTTCCTTGCAGCATCAGCCTGTATCTAGAAAGTGGAAGGGGACATAATATATCCCCTTGTGAAGGGAAATCCTTGTGACAAGCTGTATTAGAGAGCCATTAGCTAGCTAGGGGTGAGTTGAAGGGGCATTTTTTGGGAACAGAGGGGGATAAATAAGGTAATGTTAAGGCTTGAGGCATCAAGGATGAAGTGAATTGTGAAATGGGAATGCCAGAAGTGGCAGGAGGTGTCATTTGGCTGGGTGGAGGCATGGATTGAGAGGGAGGAGGGGGAGTAATTCCTACCTGAGGAGAAGTTGTAGTGCTCTACACTGGGCACTGCAAAGGTTGTTCTTCCTCTTCTGGGTCTAATTAGAACTACACCCTTCTCTTCTTGGGTGTTTTTGATGTTCTCGCCATCTCTAAATCTCTTGTATAATAACATGGTATGAACCTTTCGCAAGATAAAAACATGTTTGCTGTATTAAATTCCATTAGGTGCCACAATCACAATGAGCAAGATATTTTTGTAGGAATGCTTGGGAGTTTGTAAACTTTAAAGTTTGCTAAGGGATATTTATGGGCCTATGAAGTCCCAAATAACATTAAATTAAGGAAACCATTAGCAAATCCTACTCAATCTTTGAGAAACAGTGAGGCAGACACATTATGTGACGCAAGGTACCTTGGAGATTTTGAAAGATTTGGGGAAGCATTTATTGCAGCAAAAAATAAAGAGTTAAAGAATTTCTAAGATGTTGACTCTATGTTTAAAATGCTTATTTTAAAGGAAAAGCAGGAAAGCAAAAAATAAAACAAAGAAATGCGGGAATGGAAACTACCTAACTACATTAATTACAAATCCTTATTTTCCTCTGGGATCAAAAATGAACTTTCCCATGTCCTCTTTATGACAAGCCAACTTGCGTTTCCATACCAGTGATTACAACAGATATGTCGTTGATGGAATGTTCTTTGCACCAACCACATAGGTCTGCTTTCACTCAAATGAGTCTGAGAAAAATGTGTATTTGACACCTATGAACTCTTCTTTTCCTTGAATGCCTATTAAATACTAGTTCTTCATGTTGTTAGGAGTCATCAAGAAATCATGGGCTATTGGTTCTTCATTCTGTGCCTTTTGATATCCATTATCTTTCAGCACATCTTTTTCAGATTCCAGCTTTATTTCATCATCATGATCCTTGATGACTTCATCCTCTTGTAAGGATGAATTAAAAAGTTTGCATCTCTTATGCATACTGATTTGAATCTCAAGGCTTTCTTCTTCATCTAAAACTAGCTTAGTGCCTCCGATCTCAATGACTTTATCAAGGGAGTGTCCATATTCCTCCATATCCTCTTGTAGAGTGAGGAAAAAATCTAAAATGATCTCCTCCTCATTAGAAGTTAAGGAAAAATCTTGTGGCTTATCCTCTTGCTCATCAAAAGGGGAGTCTATGGTGATCTCCTCCTCTTCTGTACTAATGTAATCTTCTTGTTTGGCCATGAATTGTGTGTATTCTTTTGCATACTCAATTGCTTCCTTTAAAATATATTCTTCTTCGAAAAGGGGGAAAGAAGAAGGCTGTGATGGAAAATAAGAAGCTTCTTGAGTAAGGGTGGAAGGAATTTGAGGGGAAAGTGAGAGTTTGGGATCATCTTCCCTTGCTGCTATCATAGACTTTACACTATTAGGGAATTGGTCTTGACAATTTTGACCTTGTTCACGAACAGGGGTGGCATATGTTTGATATGGGATTTGTGGTGGTGGGTATGAAGTTTGGTAGACTTGATAAGGTTGGTTCTCATGAACGCTTAGCCTCTCTTCTAGGAATGCAATCAATCCACACTCTTCTAACATCTCATATGTAAGTTCTTGCCAATTCACCCTCTCAATGGGATCCCACTCACTTTTAATTAGGTCTATTGCGTCCCTTACTTGAGAGATGATATGACAAGGAATCTCTTAGCCATATCCCCTTCTGCTGTCAAGCTCTAACAAATATTTTTTAAATCCCAGCAATGCTCTTTTAAAAGTGAAAATAAGGTTAGGTTCAAAATGGGACGAGACATATTGGGGGGACTGGGCATAAGACTAATGTGGCTCATAACAATATGCATCCTCATTACTTGACATGATTCTAGGAGAAGATTATTCTTGATAAAACATATTTGAAGGAGAATAAGACTCATAGCTATGAGTTACAAAGTTATACATACCAAAGGGATTTCTTGATGATACTGCTTGATTGGCTGGTAATGTAGAGTCATTGTTGGTGTCGATAAAAACCTTCAAAGGTAGATTAGCTAAAGAATACACCAAAATTCTTCAACTTCTTGAAAGATTGGTCCCATCAGGTGTGCCAGAAACTGTTGATGTCTTAAAATTGTGCTAGATCTTAATCAAAAACAATGGGAACTTTCAAGTTGTGGGATAATGCGGCTTGAAAACAACATCTAGATTTTAAAGAAGTTGGTCTCTTCTTTTGTATTGGGTGTTTGGGAAAAGGGATAAGAGACTAAATAGAAACACAAAATGTAGGAATTGAAACCTAACTATGGCAATGCACCTGAGAGTAATCCTAATCCTAACTTGAGCACAATGAAACTATTATGTGATTCTATTACATTTAAGAGCAGACAAGTGCATGATCAATGTAAAAGATTGGAATAACATAAATAAAGGCTCACAACAGGGGAGTCTTTTTCTAAGATACAGGAATTGTTAACAAAGACATAGTGTTAAATCTTCTTAATAGAATCTTCCAATCACATACAAGGCACAAAATTCATGCACAGTCATGCAAATCTTTAAATTCAAGAAAATGAGACAAAAGCAAATAACATTTCCAATCACTGCACTAGAAAATCTACAGTAAGACTACTTTGCAAACAACACAGATAACATCAATAAAGGCATGGAGCTCAAATTTCCTCAATTCATTTAGCCACATAGGGGGCATAGAAACATGCACGATTACATAAACTTTACAACTCAAGAAAATTGAGACAAGAGCAAATGATATTATTGGCCACAAACTTTAGATAGTCTAAAACTATGAGAATCCCCCCCCCCTTTTTCTTAGATTTTACAATCTTGCTTATATAGGCTTGGATGTCTCCTTTGATCACTTTCTTTCCCGTGTAATCTTCTCCATCCTTTGCTCATAGGGGACAAACAGACGGTGCCTTCAATGCTGTGGGTGGCTCCAAAAATCTACCTGATGAACTGTTTCATCTACTTGAATTAACTCTAGCCACTTTTCCCTCCATTTTGATTTTGGCAACCAATACACAAAACACTCTGCTATGTTTTAAATGGGAGAGGACACTTAGTGAATTTTTTGAAAATCCCCTTGATCATCTAGAAGGCACCAAAAAATGGCACTTGGTACTTTCTACTCGATTCATTGAAGACATGCGGCTCTCTCCGCTTTCCTTGGCTATGATGTAGATTTATTCAGGACTCATAATAGGCTCTTATAGATGGCGACACATGGCAACTTCTATGGATTTTGAAGTAACACCTGAGGCCCACCATAACCTTTATTTAGTAATGAAACTTGAGGATGATCCCTCAAATGTTGACATGTGGAAATATTTACTGCTCCTGGGATGATACGTGGCATCTTCCACTTCTTCATCTAAAGGTACGTGGTGCCTTCCACTACCTTTTGGGGATGGGGTAAAAAGGGACTAGAGAGCGACACTTGGTAACCTCCACTGCTCTTAGCACTTAAGCAAAATGAAAGGATGCCTTTATGCATTAAACGAAATCATTGGACCAAAGTCTCCTATATGATGACACGTGGTGGATTGTGATTTTTCTCCAAAAAGGTATTTCAGGGCCTCTACAATTGCCACTTAGCACTTTTTGCCTTCTCTGCTGCCTTATGTTAAAAGTCTTTGAATGAAGTGCGGACATCGATATGAGATGTGGATGCTGACACGTGGTGCATTCTGCTTAACTACTACTAGGTATGTGGCACGGTTTGTGGTTCTCAAAGGTTACAAAAAGGGGACTCAGGGGATGTCAACTATCTACTTTGTCTCTTGGAAAGTGACACTTGGTAGCATCCACTTGAACTAATACATGGGCAAAATTGAGATGAAGGAAATAAGAAGGGGAAAAAGACCTACTCGGAGGGTGACACTTGGCAACTTCCACTACATCTCAACACTTAGGCAAAATAAACCGGCCCTCTGCTTCAAAATTTTGCCACTTCACCCGAAGAACCAAAATTGCAGTGCTCAACTAAAAATAATTGAATACGACGTAGAGTAGGAAATTACTCTATAGTATACTATAACACTAGGGTTCATGAGCCATGCATTTTCCACCCTTTGATCCACCTCTTAAATCAAAGGCTCAAATATGTTCTCCTAAAAATAACACTTTTGAAAATGTACAGAAGTTGGTGTCTAAAAATAACAATTTTGGAAATGCATAAAAGTTGGTGTCAGTCTGAAGGTGACCGATGTCGATCGACCCCTAACTAATGTCAGTTGACCCTTAACCAATGTTGGTTAGTTCTGACTGATGCTAGTTACTATGTAAGCCCAACAACCACCACATTAGCTCATTAGTGAAGCTTTTAGCTCCACAACTCAACAATCTCCCACTTGGAGATAAATAACTGCACCTGTACCTGTATAACAACATCCTCTAAACATCTCTAGCTTGTTTTTCCCTCTTCAAGTTCAATCTTGAAGACCAATAAAAGTTGAATGAAGATTCAACTTCTCCTTTATTACTGGCTTTATTAACATATTAGCAAGGTTCTTATCTGTATAGATCTTTTCCAGCTTCAACTGTCCATCCTCCAATACCGGTCTAATGAAGTGGTACCTAAGCTGTATATGTTTGGTTCTTGAATGAAAGGCTGAATTCTTTGCCAAATGAATTACACTTTGAATATCACTATATAATCTACAACTCTCTTGCTCCTTTCCTAACTCTTCCATAAACTGAGTCATCCAAATAATTTCCTTGCTAGCCTCTATAACTGCAATGTATTCTGCCTCTGTAGTAGACAAGGCAACAACCTTTTACAACTTTGAAATCCAACTAACCACCATTCCACCAATAGTGAACACATATCTTTTTGTGCTTCTCCTACCATCCAAATCACCTACCATATCTGAATCTACATACCCATGTAGAGAAGTGTTTGACCCTCCATAGCATAAATGCCTACTGTTGGTCCCTCTCAGATATCTAAGAATCCACTGAACTACTTTCCAGTGTTCCTTTCCTGGATTGGCCATAAACTTGTTGACAACTCCCACTACTTGGGCAATATCTTGTCTAGTACATACCATTGCATACATCAAGCTCCCAACTGCTGAAGCATATAGAACTCTACTCATGTACTCAACCTCATCATGTGATTTAGGACACTTTTCTTTGCTCAACTTGAAGTGTCTAGCCATAGGTGTGCTTACCAATTTTTCATCCTACATATTGAACCTCTCCAACACCTTATTCACATAATCCTCTTAAGACAAAATCAAACTATGATTTTTCTTATCTCTCTTAATACTCATGCCAAGGATTTTCTTTGCTGCTCCTAAATCCTTCATGGCAAATGTGTGAGCTAATTTTACCTTAAGCTCAGTAATTTCTTACATGTGTGAACCTGTAACAAGCATATCATCTACATACAATAACAAGATAATATAACTACCATTATCTAATCTATTAAAATAAACACAATGGTCAGATTAACATTTACTAAATCCATGCTCTGTCATAAACCTGTCAAACCTCAAATACCATTGTCTTAGAGCTTGCTTAAGACCATATAAGCTTTTCTTCAACCTGCACACAAGTTTCTCCTTACCTTTGACCTCAAAACCTTTTGGCTGATCCATATATATATATATCTCTTCATCCAAATCTCCATGAAGAAATGATGTCTTAACATCAAGCTACTCAAGATGCAAATCTTTAATAGCAACTAAAGACAATACAATCCGAATAAAAGTCATCTTTACTACAGGAGAAAAAATTTCACCAAAATTAATACCTAGTTTCTGTGCAAATCCCTTTACTACCAACCTGGCCTTATGTCTCATTTATCCATTCTCTCCTTCCTTTAACTTGTATACCCATTTGTTTTTCAGTGCTTTCTTTCTTACTGGCAACTCAACCAAATCCCACATACGGTTCTCTTCCAAAGAATTAATTTCCTCATTCATGCCATTCTCCCACTGTTTCCTAGATTCTACCTGCATTACCTCATCAAAACCTTCTGGTTCTCCACCATCAGTGACCAACAAATAGTATAAAGAAGGGGAATAATGAATTGGAGGTTTACTTACCCTTTCAGACCTCCTTATGGGCATTTGAGACTCATTTATAGCTTGATGTCTGCCAAAATTTTCTTCTAACAGTGACCGATCCTGGTCATCTCTGATCGATGCTGGTTTGCACTTGATCGATGTGAATTCCTCTTGACCGACACTGATTTCCACCTGACCAATGTTGATTTCCACCTAATCGATGTTGATTTCCCCCTGATTGATGTTAGTATCTATGTTTTTCTGTGAGTGATGATTTTTATTTGCGAGCTCATTTTGGATCATAACCTCTTCCAAATCAAGATTGCCCTACTCAGAATTATTTAGCCTCTTGAGCTGATCACTGTACATCACCTTCTAATAATTTTGTTAGTTTCTAAATTCCACAATCAAAATCCAAAATCTCCAAAACCATAACCAATGAAAGTGCACCGCATATATTTAGCATCCAACTTCTTTCTATTTTCTTTATCAATGTGCACAAAAGCTTCAAAACCAAAAACTCTAAGAAATGAAAGATCTAACTTTTTACCTATCTAAGCCACTTTTAGAATTCCACCATCCAGTGCAGTAGAAGGTCCTCTGTTAATCAAGTAAACCACAATATCTATAGCTTTTGCCCAAAATTGTAAGGGCAAACCAACATGCAACCTCATACTCCGTACACACTCCATTATTGTTCTATTCATCCTTTTAATAACTCCATTTTGCTGAGGTGTCCTTGGAACTGTCCTTTCCCTATGTATTCCAATCATAGAATAGTAACTATTGAATTTATTTCTACAGTACTCACCACCATTGTCAAATCTAAGGCACTTCAATCTCAAACTTGTTTCATTCTCAACTAAAGCTTTCCATTTCTTAAATATGTCAAAAACATCAGATTTCCTCTTTATACAATAAACCCATACCTTTCTTGTAGCATCATCAATGAAAGAAACATAATACTGTGATCCTCTAATAGAAGCTACCTGAGCTAGTCCCCACACGTCTGTGTGAATAAGCTCTAACTTGTGCTTCTTTTTTATTGACCCAATTTTGAGAAACCTCACTTTATTCTATTTCCCAAAAACACAATGCTCACAGAAATCTAGATCTATGCTTTTCAAATCTGAAAGCTTACCTTTTGACTTAAGAACATTCATTCCCTTCTCACTCATGTGACCAAGCCTACAGTGCCACAAATTTGCATCTACATCTAAAGTAGATAAAATAGAAGGAGAATAATTAGTAATACAAGTAGATAGATAAAGTGTACCTACTCTCTTACCTTTTGCTAATACAAGTGCACCCTTGGAAAATTTCCAAGATTCAGCTATGAGAGTCACTGTGTAACCCTCATCACCTAACTTTCTTGTAGAAATCAGATTCCTCTTCAGGATGGGTACATGCATGACATCCTTCAACACCCATGTGTTGCCATTCTACAATTTCAGCTGCACTTTTCCTTTGCCAACAATTTTACAAGGCTCATCATCCCCTAAATAAACTTTTCCAAAATCTCTATGGACATAATCATTGAAAAATTCTTTATTTGGGGTTGCATGCAAAGAGGCACCAAAATCTAAAACCCATGATTCTACTTTATTATCCAAAGAAAATATAAGAGCATCATGTGCAATAATACTTGCAACTTTTGCTTTTTTATTACCTTCATGCTGATTTTCTTTGTAATCCTTCAACCAACAATCTTTCTTTGCATGGCCTTTCTTTCCACAATTCCAGTAAGTTATTATTCTATTTCTAGATTTGGATCTACTTCCCATCTTTGACCTTGATTTCCCTTACTTTCCCTTCTCTCTTTGCCTTCCCCTACTTTCAACACTTAAAGCATTACCTAATGTTTCCCCTATGCTTTTCTTGTGAATTTTTTCATTCAAGATTACACTAACAATATCATCAACTTTCAAGATATTTGAAGCAAATGTAGTATTACTAACTGCCATTACCAAACTATGCCAACTTTCAGGTAAAGAGCATAAGATTAAGAGAGCCTTAATTTCATCATCAAAAACTATTTTGACTAAATTTAATTGATTTACTATTGTATGGAAATTATTAAGATGACTAGATACAGATCCACCTTCCTACATTTACAAATTAAATAATTGCTTCATAAGATATACCTTATTTAAAGCTGATTTTTTTTCATATAAATTTGCCAAAGTATCCATTAACTCTACCGTTGTCTTTGCCTGTGATAAGTTGGAAAACACAGAAGCTACCAAGCTCAACCTTATAGATCCAAGAGCCTTTCTATCAAGAACATTCCATTCTTCATCTTCCATATTTGTGGGCTTCCCTGAAACCCCACCCAATGGTAAATACAGATCTTTCTGATATAGATAATCTTCAATCTGAATCCTTCATAATTGATAATTCTTGCCATTGAATTTCTCCATTATTAGTTTACTTTCTTCTACCATTGCTTTGCTCCCACTCAATCAAAAACCCTTGTGAGTGAATTTTGTAATCAACAAACACTAACACACTCTGATACCAATTGTTAGGATCTTAGAGTATAATTGATTACTTTTGTATAAGCAACTAAACACGAAATTGAAACTAGAAGTAATAAGTAACTAGAAATCATAAACAATAAATAATAAGAGATACAAGAAACAACCAATCTATATTGAAACTCTTCTAAAAGGAAATACAATGAAGAAATCTCTCTCTCCTCACACCTCGTAGATGTACATTAATTCTCCCTCAAGAGTTCTCTCTCTCTATATCAATTACAATCAACTCAATTACTGAATTGTGTACATGCTATGAGGATCTAACCCTACTATATAGTATACTAAAACACTAGGGTTAATGAGCCATGCATTTTCCACTCTTAAATCCACCTCTTAAATCAAAGGCTCAAATCTGTTCTCCTAAAAATAACACTTTTGGAAATACACAGAAGTCGGTGTCTAAAAATAATAATTCTAGAAACGCATAGAAGTCATTGTCGGTCTGAAGATGACCGATGCCGCTCAACCCCTAACCAATGTCAGTTGGTTCTGACCAATGTCCATTATTGTGTAAGCCCAAAAACCTCCACATTATCTCATTAGTGAAGATTTTAGTTCCACAACTCAACACACTTTTCATGTTTTTACCTCAACATCTCTAACACAAATAGACCCAAATAATAAGTATAAGGTGGTTACCTCTAGGTAGTTTGTTACCCATCCATAAGTGTATATATATATTCCTCTTATACACCTTTAGTTATCACCTTTTCCCCCCAAGGATTTGGAATTAAACAACCAATTTCTTCATTTATCATGAATATACAACTCTCAAGCACCATTAGATTTAAAGTATCAATGACCCTTTTACAATGGCAATCATATGTGTTCCCTTAGGCATCTTCATTTTTTGTTCCTCTCTATTCCCCCTTGTTTCATCCTCCATCCTTAATTCCACTTCCCTCACCACTCTTACCTCCTTTATCCTTTCATACATGCTTCACTTCATTTACTTCCACCCCTTAGGTTCCACCTTTCACTACCTTGGGGATATTGGTTGGACCAATTTGGATTAGGCCCATTGAGTATTCAAGTGAAAAAAGGATTAAAATGTCTATAAATGGGACCCACAATTCTAGTGATAGTTTTTTGAAGTATCTAGAAGTATGAGGAGGGTGCTCACATAAACCTTCACTCAAGGGGGAAACCCTGTGGTATAAAGGACCAATTAAGATATCTTATCCATCACTAATGTGAGGACTACAAATGGAGAAGAGAGGGTACTATAAGACACATTCTTTGTTATCTAGGAAATAAATGACCTTATAATAATGTTATGGAGTATGTTAATAAGCATGTAATAAATTTGGAGTCTTAGGTAAGGATCACCTTTCCCATGGACTTGATTGGAAAAGTGGAGGTGTGTTGGATGAATAATGAAACATGTTAAAAACATGAAGTATAATAGAAAGATACCTATGTGAAGTATATGATTTTATATTATGTATGTATTAATACTTATAAGCCTAATCAAGCAATATAATAATGTGAAGAGTCTTTCCTTTTGTATCTCTAAAGCCTATAATGTGAAGATACAACAAAATTATAAAAGACCATTTCTAACATTTTATTCTAATAGAATCTGGTTATGATGTGTTTATAAAGATTAATATAATTATTTTATTATGGTTTTCCTAATCCTCTTTTATGTATTCTTGATGCATAGTGAGTAAACTATTTTAATTTAATCTAATATTGACTATTATGCTAGTTATGTTCCATCTTAGTTTGCATCTATTTTTTTCTTTCTGTTAGGTACATATTCATACATCATAGATGGTAGGTAATATTTTCATCTCTTCTGTACATATTGGTACACTCCACTATGCAATCTATCATTGTAATTATAATGTTTTGGAGTATTTCTAGGAACCTCGACTAACAATGGTGTGGTGGGCATGGAACATGTTTGGATGAAATATGTTGAGATGGCTCTACCAAGGTGAAAACACATGGGAAGATGGTTACATGAGGGAATTGATAACTTTGTAGAATAAGAAGCATTGAGAGTCAAAAAATTGTATAGGATATTATCTAAGAACATCTCTATGGTGAAATCTATGAAATTTTTTAGTTTGAATTGCATGGATTGTTAGTTATGTGGCTAGCTAGATTAGAATACCATTGCTCTAGTTTAAGGAGAACATAATTTATAGTATGGATTAAGGAAAAACTAGAAAGACTTCATATCTTAGATACTAATTTGTCTTGAGTAGTATATTATTTGATGAAGACTAAAATTTATGGCTATATTATTGAGTTCACAATACAAGTATATGTACCTTCTAAGACTACATAAGATCAATTTTTCTAAGGAAGAATAGGGAAATTTTTGTAAAGACTACCTTTGTTGATAAAGATGTTGGTTGTGGAAAAGGCCATGGTGCCTAATATAAACAACATGGATTAGGCACTTTCGAAACCATGGGGGTGTGTGTAAAATAAAGTGAATGATGACGAGATAAGTGAAATTAACTTGAATTTGGTCCCATAAAATGTAAGGTGAAAAATACTTAGAGTGAGAAAATAATTCTAGGACTAGAAAGAGAATTAGGATAAAAAAGAAGGTGGAATAAGACAAATGATCTTGAAGTAACTAAAAATAGGACTAGGAGTAGAGATGAAAGTTCTAGAAATGGAGACATTTAAGAAAAAGGTGATAGAGATGAGAGGTTGTTGAGAGAATATTGGGAAACTATTGAAAGAAGAGTGTATGTAGAATATGAGAAAGGGACTGAAGAGAAATAAGATGATATAAGTAGTGATTTAGATATAAAATAATTATGAAGTAGAGTTAGATTACAGTTAAGGGAAGGGTTTTTATCTAGAACTAGAAGGAAAGTTCCTAGGAAAATGTTGAAATTAAAGGTATTAATGTTATAGGCTCAAGTTCAAAGTTAAAATAAGTTATAAATAAAAATCATTCATTTCAAGGGTGCACATCCCAAAAGCCCACTTTATTTATTGAAGGTAGAAAAAGTATAGAGAGAAGATGATTCAATTTGGTTTGATTCCTTTATTGATAAGTTTGGAAGGCTCAGTGTTGAAACCAAGTGGGTACTAGAAATAAATAAGTTACATGAAGTAAGATTTTTTTTACTCCTAAAAATATTAGTGTAAAATAGCCTATAGTTGTACTAAACACTACACAATTGCTTAATAATCCAATAACAAGTACACAGTCACCACCAGTCACATTTACTAGTATTAAAAATTTGTAGTAACTACTAGCCTACTAGCTATGACACTTAATAAAGGTATGTTTTTGCCTTTAATTTTTTATGATAGGTATTTTGACCTTGAAAAATATTTGGTAACCTATGGAATGAAATGGATTGTAAAAGGGGTAACATTAGATCATGCGAAGAAGTGAAAATTCATAAGGGCTTTGGTAGGATGTGAATTGGAGTTCATTTATAAATACCCCCAATCTTGCAAAAGTTAAAGATTTTATAGTAGTAAAATTTAAGGTAAAAAATTGTTCTAATCGAGTTATTTAGGATGTGATGGAAATTTGGAAAAAATACAAAGAAACTGTTGAAGAATATGATCATTGATTTTATTATGTGATGAAAAAAATCAATTTTATTTTAGAAGAAAAATATAAGGATGCTTGGTTCATAGAGGTCCTAAAACCAAGATTGAGGTTTGATATTTTGAAATCCTAATTCTCCACCAAGGCTAATGCTCAATCTACAACCATATGAGTAGGAAAAATAGAATATTACATAGATATTCCATCTACATGATCAAAATTAGAAGTTAATTTCTATGATTTTATGGGGAAGATGAATGAGATGCATGAAAATGATAAGCCTAAATTAGGATTATAGTGCATATAATGTGGCCACAAGGGACATAATAGGAATGATTATCTAACAATTAAAATATAATTTTGTGAAATTTGTAAGGTGGTTGGACATCTTATGTCTAAGTTCCATCTTCTCCATTAATATATACAAAAATCACATAACATGTACTTTATTTTTTTCAAATTTACAAATCATGATGAATAAATCTATATATATTTTTTAATAATTAAAACAATATATAATAAATAATGGCTTTTTAATTATGTCTCAATAAATACCCATTGTAAAACAAGTAATTCCAAAACTAGATGTGGAGATGAAAAATGATATATATATAGGATGCCTTTGTCACCTCAATACCAAATGTCATCATCACCATAATTCCATTGACATGACCTAAAAATATGGAATAATATGTCATCTCCCTCATACTAATATTTTGGTCAATATATGCAACCCTGGAACAATAAAAAATTTCAGCAACAATGGGCAAATTGGACTCCAAGTTCCCCTCAACATTAGTATGGGGGATATGATGTGTAGATGAATTAGTAAGGAGAATATGCTAGAAAAAAATCAAAAGGGTGAGTATATTCATAAAATATAGGAAGCTATTGAGGTGGATATAGGGGAGGATATCAAGGGGGATATCAAAGAGGTCACAACAACTTTAATCAACAAGCTTGACTCCCTATGCAATATTAGCTATGTAAAGCATATAATAATTATGAGAGGAACTAACCCACCAACCCTCAGAGACAAGTTTATTTTTTATATTATAGGGTTAAAGTTCAACATAAAATAGAATATTTCCCTATTCTATATAAATAAAGAAAATAGAAAATATTGCACAGTGTAAATATGATCAATGTGCAACCAAAGGAAAATGTATTTGTGCAACCCATCACAAGGCAATAGAGAGATGAACAAGGCTTATCTCATTTATAAATACCTCAAGATAATGGTATTTAAAAAGTTATGAGGGATAAATATCATGATCCTATTACAAAAAAGAATTTAATGTATCAAGTTGCATATGTATTACAAGAAATACAATAAAATCTAGTCTCCAAGGATGATAACTCAATTATTAATGCTCAAATGTATGGAAAAATTATTTGGATAATGTATAAAGAGGATGTTTTGACTACTTTAATAGATCTAATGAAACTACTCTGTACACTATGTAATGAGGATATATCCCATAATATCACTAACCTCCTACATAATCTCTTGGAGTGTGCACAATAATGAAAAATAAGGGTTGATAAAGTAATTTAGTATGTCAATACCAAGAATACTTGGGATGTGATTAATGAATGTATATTAAGTTGGTTGAATATGAAATTACAAATGTAGTATTTTAATTCTAAAACACATTAAATATGATTTCTTGATCAATATGGAAAGCCGTTGATCAACCATCTCTAATCTACAGTCCAACAACATTGAGATTAGTATATTATGGTAGAGTCAAACCCATTATCTAGTTATAAGATGTTTAAATTAAATCAGTTGAGCTTATCTTGTAAGAGGACTTTGAGCTCATTGACATGAAGATAACATCTAATCATTAACATGACTTAATTGGTAATAAATGGGTCTACAATGGTCAAATGACTATTGAAACTATGCCTAAGGTTCAAAGTATAATATTGTGTCCTACTATCCAACCATAATTTTAGTTTTAAATATTAAAAAATAAATCCTAAAAAATACTTAATGATTTTTTAAAAATTTGGAAAAATGTATATGCACTACATATTTATACATATAGTCAAAAATATATATTTTTTATTAATTTCATTGACCCAAACTCAAGCTATTTTGAGGAAAAGATGAAAGTGTATGTGGCCTCTTTATGCCACAAAGTGAGTTAGACTATTATGCTTTAACTAGTAATCAGTTAGAAGTGCATCAAAAATATAAAATAGTGGTCATAACCTTAGATAAGTTTGATAAAAATCCATATATCATCCCAAAAGAGCCATAGTCGCCTTATGATTATGGGGACAATAGTTAGTTTAAAGTGGGTAAAGATGAAAGGCAAAATGGGGTAAAGTCTATAGAATGTCAAAAGTGGAAACTAGGTATTGTGCAATAAGAATAACAACTAGTATTTAAACCTATTATAAAAAAGTCTCCAGTTAAGAAAGTTGACATTAAATATTGTGTTTCTCCTTCAATACATTCATCGACAAGATCTGAATTATAATTTATGTATAATAATAGTGAAACTATGATGGACTATACTAAACTAACCTTAGAATTTATTCTACCCTAGGATTTTGTGTTATCCATAAGTGGTGACTTAAATGTGTAAATCTTGAATTGATCTTGCAGAGATCACGAGTTGTGACCTTTATTCATGGTGTTTATTGAATACTTCCAAATAAATCAATACTTTGGTATATAGGATCTCAATCCATTCATATTTAAGTTTAAACACCATGTATTAGAGGTAGAATAATGAGTTAGTGCACTCACCTATGTACTAAATAGAACTATTGTGACATGGTGGGACATACAAAAAAACTCAAAAATATAGTGGGAGGAAGCATGTGAAATCTTATGTGCAAGGTTTTAGCTACCAACTACTATTAAATTAGAATGGCCTTTATTTCAAGAGGCTAAATGTGCATAATTATAAATCCATTAGTTTATGCATATATAGACTACACAAGGAGTAGAACCATGATACTAGGAGCACATATTCATCCATACCCTTGCACTTCTTCCAACATCTTAGTATATGCATCAAAAGAATAGAAGGGAAACTAAGCATTTGGTACAACTTCAATAGGATTTAATTCAAGATTTTATGTTTGAATATGATAACCCACTATTACATAATGCCTTGCAAAGAATTAAAAAAAATTATATGTCATAAACATGCATAATTTTTAAAAACTATAGCTTAATAATGATAACATTAGGAGGATGTATAGGACTTGGATCTCGCACTACATAATTACAAATCTAACCTAAAATAACAACTCTTGGTTTAGCCATGTAATAGAATAATCAATGATCTGATAGAATCAAGTGACAATGATAGTGGTGGAGATCTCGATCTAGAAGGTGTATTTGAGCCACAATATTAAGATGAGCCTAAAATGGTGCAAAACATAGATAAAATGGAAGAGTATAAATTTTATAATATCAACATTTATCAATGTGAAGGAAAATTTAATCTACAAGATAATTTGCCTAGTGGATTAGAGAAGATATATTAGGAACCTTTGAAAAAAATTAGAGGAAATATTAAAATAGAATCAACCCCTATGTTTACAATAGTGGAGGATTATTAGGGATAAGAGAAAATATCTAAGGCCTTATAGCTATTAACCTATTATAAAGATGTGTTTATAAGAAAATTATTAGAGGTAAGAATCATAGATCCATGCCTAGGATAAATGCACATAAAATTAAAAAATTGTACATGCCCTATCAAAAAGTGACCCTAAAACTCAATCCTAATATGAAGACCAAAGTAAAAGTTAAACTTGATCAAATTTAAGAAGCTAAAATTATTTATCTAGTTGAAAAAATAGAATGGGTAAGCCCCATGGTTGTTCAACCTAATAAAATAGGATAAATTTAGGTGTGTGGGGACTATTTCACACTCAATGACATTTGTGTTAATTATCCATTCCTTATTCCTTTCATAGATGAAGTCCTTAAATGTATGGCTAGTCATGAGATATAATAATTTATGGATGGTTTTAGTGGATATCATCAAATTTTGATTGCCAAGGAGGATCAAGACAAGATCACCTTTGCTATTAAATGGGGATAATTTATAGACAAGGTAGTACCATTTGGTTTCAAGAGTGCACTTGATATTTTTTATAAGGTTCTGGTTTATTCAAAGATTTCATTCATAATTTCCTAGAGGTCTATCTAGATGATTTTTCTATCTTCTTTCTATTTAAATAACATTTGTCAAAACAAAGATTGATTTTGGTAGATCACTTTAAATTTAAATAAGTGTCTATTCTTTACATGTTTTAGTGTCTTGTTGGGATATGTTATGTGTAATGATGATATTTTGTTGACTTGATGAGTTTTTTTGTTATAGTAGGAATTCCACCTCGTACTAACTCAACTAAAGTATGTACCTTCCTTGGTCATATTAGATATTATTGATATTTTAGATAATTGTATGCAACTATATCTACATCTATGGAGAAACTACTATACAAGGATAACAAATTTGAATGGAAATAAAATATCAAACAAAATTCACTGAGTTAAAGCAAAGGTTGGTAATAGAATTGATCTTAGTATTTATTGACTAGAAGAAGCCATTCTACATACAATGTATGCTTTTGGTACTATAGTAGGATTTGTCTTGTTGTAGCTAGGAAAAGGTGAGTTGGAACACCCAATTCATTTTTCTAATAAGAAACTATCAGTTGTATAAAATAATTACATGAACACAAAGAGAGAGAAGAAATAACCATGGTCATTTCATTGTAAAAGTTTTAGCAATACTTATTGGTTACTCATTTTGAGTTCTTCATGGATCACCAGGCACTATGATACCTAGTTAATAAACTATTATTGGGAGGACATATATCAAGGTGGTTGATTCTCTTTCAATAATTTCAAATTTTGATTAATATTAAGCTAGGATAGGAGATTATGCGGCCAAATCACCTCATTTAACTTTGCAATGGGGAGGAACTAGATGAACTTAAAGATGAATCCCTAGATACACGTTTATTTAGAACTTATGTAGTTCTTAATAACATGGAGGAAACTAGAAATTTCTTGGAATCTAAAAATTTTCATGCACATTACACTATGGGATGAGAAGAAAATGGTTAATTGAGATATACCATATAGCCTCATTAATGTATTCATGTATAATCTTGGCAAATATGATGTATTGTGCAGAGTAAATCTAGAACATGAGAGACTATAAATTATTCAAGAGGCTCATTAAGGAATTATAGGGGGTCATTTTGAAATATAATCTAAAATAAGGAAAATAGTTTAGAGTGGTCTTTGGTGGTCTATGTTATTTAGGATCCACACATAGTTGCTAAACACTATGACATCTGTCAAAGAATGGGTAGCCCAATGAATGCAATGAAATGAATTTGGTACCCATGCTTGAAAAATAACACTTTGAGAAATGAGGAATCAATTTTGTTAGACGTATAGCTCCCCTACGTAAGCATAGTCACTCCCGATATATTATTATTGTGGTAGACTATTTCATGAAATGGGTGGAAGATATTGCCACTCCAAGCTGTACTATGAAAGATGTTTCCATTTTTTATATGAAAACATCATCATGAGGTTTGGATGCCTAGTTAATATGGTAAGTGATAGAGGAACTCATTTTCTAAATAATATTATGAAGACTCTCACTAAAGATTTCAAGATATCATAACATAAAATTATGTCTTAACAACTATAGGAAAATAAATTGGTAAAAGCATCTAATAAAATATTGGGGAAGATGTTAACAAAAAATTTAATGTTTAGAGAGACGATTGGGAATGTCAAATTCATGAGATTTTATGGGATTATTGAACACATTACAAGATATTTATAGGGTTCACTACATTCCAATTGGTATATGGCCTAGAGGTAGTAATGTCTACGAAATATATTGTGCCTAGTTTGTACATTGGGATTGTCATGAGATTAGGAGATCATGAATCCTTAAAGGCATAGTTGATGGATTTCAACAAGATGGAAGAAAATTGACTAAGAGCATAGTAGACACAACATATTAACAAAGAAAGTCAAAAATCATAGCATGATCACAATTTTTTATTTAAATAATTTTACCAAGAATAAATATTATTGAGTTATTAGAGTAGATTTAAAGCATTCCAAGGAAAGCTACACATTATGTTGAAAGGGCCATATATCATTCATGAAGTATCACCAAAGGGTATCATAGCTCTAAAAATTTTGTAGGGAACCATATTACCAAGACATATAAATGGTTGTAACCTTAAGCCACATTGTCTTTAATATCTATCATTCAACTAAAAATTTATGTGGGTACTTAGTATCACCATGTAGTTAGGATTTTACATAAATTTTGTTTGTCTTTATTTTATTTTCATCGGATAGAATGATTTTTTAGCATGTTATTTGTTGCATAATGCATCAAAACCACCAAGAAGCAATTTTCATTATAGGATGCAATCATATTTTAGAGATATCTCATAGAATAAAAGTACCCACAACTACATCAAGAATTTAATTAAGTTTGGGAAGGTTATGACAAGATAAGTATGGAAAATAGATGGCCAATGGTCAGGTTAGACCATTAATGATGTGGCATTTCAAAATGATTGCATAATTTTATAAGCAAATTTGGTAGTAAAAGGTTAAGTGGATTCATAAAGCAAAATGATTATCTAAAAGGATAGCTACTCACACATAATAACTACCAAAGATGTAATATAAATATCTTAAGCACTGAATGTCCCTGTCAAGGTAACTTCCAATAACTAATATTAATTAGAAAATGAACATTCATGCATTAGTAATCAATGCATTCAAAATAGGTAGTTACATGAAATTGGGTGCTAATAGCTATATAATAATAGGGTATAAATAATGCAAAAACATTATAAACTTAAGATAAAAAGAGGCTTGTAAGATCTGATTTAGAATACCTAATCATGAACAGCTTTTGAACTAGAGCACAACTAATCAAAGATATTATTCATTCCACACCATTGATCAAGCCATGGAAAGAGGTCAGTTATGGATTCTTATATTAGATGGACAAAAAAGTAAATTGGAATTGGTATAGGTCTTTAATAGACTAGATATAATGATATTGATCTATTTGATTTCATAGACATAGTAGAGACTACTTTATTTTCCCAAGATACTAAAGGAACAACACAAGTAGGAACACTAACACTTCAACATTTGCTATGAGGATTTGACATTGAATGATTGATAAATCTTCCTAAATTTAGGAGGCTAGATGAGGCTATGATGTATTTGATGATCTTATACAATCAAGTTGTTATTCATTTATCTCAAGATGTTACAATCTAGATTTTTGTGCACATCATGGCATGAACAACTAGCCTACCCAATCATGGAAAATCTCTCTTACCTTATAAGTCTACAACACCACCAATCCATTAAGATATCAAGGATAAATATACCAACATGTTATGGAAAGTAATAACTATTGACTTGATTAAGGATGCTTCACTACACATCATGGTACAATGCATCACAATAATACTCTATCAAACCATCAAGTAAGAAAAACAAGTGACAAGATGCATAATTGATATTGCCTATCATATGACAAGGTTATAGGAGGTCTTCAATTGGCTTGAATTTTTGGAAACCAAGATCACCACTAACATAGATAAGGTACTTTAAAAAAGCACACAAACATTCCAATAGCATTTTTTTGCTCTTTTATTATGTTTCATGTAGTGAAAATCTCCACTAGAGCCAATCAATGTAACTACAAAGTTTTGACTTGGTAATGCCTTTAAAAGTATTGTATGGAATAAAATAAGATAATATTAATAATAATTTGGGTGATTCAACACATGGTGGCTCAAATTCCTAGGCTTGATCTGATCACACCCCAGGATCCCTAGGATGTAATGCACTATCTATGATAACATGATTCAATCACCATATTGCATAATGGAATTCATATCAAAGATCATGAGTTAGTTAATAAAACTATGATCCAAATTAAATTTTTATTTTCAATGGTTGAATCAAAGGATTAATTATATATGAAAAAGGCCTTAGCTATGAGGTTAGTTCCTCTATTACAAGTCATCCCTCTGTAATTGTAATTCTCATGACCCTACTCCTTATGATTACACATTGGATCACATGTAGAATAACCACACTATTTATCCTAATTTAAGACATTAAACACTTTAATAAACCCTTCTTATGACATATATCCATCCCTTAGACATCCTTGGCACCTCACTCACCCTTTTGATCACTGGCAGGCCTTCTAAATTCCTCTCGAGGCCCTTTCAAAACCCTATTGACCACTTAGGGTGTAATTTTGACCCAAGTCATAGTTTAGGGAGAAAAAACATGGCCTAGACCACATGTTTCATTCATAAATACTATGGCTTAAACCACAACATAGGCAAAACATGTAAAATAATGGCTAGTTTGGACCTAATAACTAGAAATGGGTTGTTTTTTCTTTTGTCAGATTAGGGTTGACATATATGATGGTATATCATTCATTTTCCTCTCTCTCTCTCTCCTACATTTTTTATATGATATTCTATCTTGATCATCACTCTTGAATATTTTATTCCTTCTTAAATCTCACCTAGATCATTCTTGGCATACTTTGTTTTTATTATGATAGGGGATGCCCTACTACTCTACAATTCATTTTGGTGATTCAAATTGATCTATAAAGTGTTACTAAAGTTTTTTGGTTTCTATTAGCTTTCTCAAGACTCCATTTCACCTATTATTTTTCCTTACACATTGTCTCTTTCATAGTTGGTAGTTTCTCCTTCATCTCCTCCATTGTTTTTGGCTCCTAGTTTGGAGTTAGGTCACACACAACCTGGTCCTCCTCCTTCATTACTTCCTATCTTGGATAATTGGTTGGTAAAAATTTTTCACAATGATTTTGAGTTTTATATGAGGGTAATTTTTATGCAAATTGAAATTCTTATTTGTTTTCAGTAGTATATATGCTAGGTTTTGATGATTTTAGTGATTTAGTTTGTTTAGGGCATTATCTAGGATAGTTTTTAAAGTTTTCACATTTGTATTTGGTTAACAATATACTTCATTACGTCAAAATATCTTCCATTACACGTCATGTTCTATTTAGAAATATTTTCCATTTCATAGTAGAATCTTAATTGCTCAAAATAGTCTATGTACTTACATAAACAATATCCTCCTTTGCTAAACCAAAAAGTTGCATTATTAGGAAACAATAATGTTGAGAATTAAGAATTAGCTTAGGCATAGATTAGTAATTTTATTTCACCCTTGCTTGAAAACATCTTTTCTTCGTAAAAAATATTTAATTTGGCTTGATAATGCCTTCTCTTCTAATTTTATGCATGATTTGATAGCTCTCTCTATTCAGCATTATCATTTTTGTAATTTGTATGCAAGTAGATTTCTAGTTCCAACTACTTGATTTACTATGGTTGTACCCATTAGAGATACATACATCTTTTGTGTGCTTGATCATGGTATCCCTAACTTGATTTATGAGTCTTTATATAGCTTGGTTCAATCTAAAAAATTGGATAACCCTTATAGATCTCGAGTATCCCATAAAAGTCATGAGCCTTTTAACCTTCTAGGTGTTTGTTTAAGTACCATATTTACCACATGTCAAACACAAGTGTTTCCATTAAAATTATTATAGCTACATTTTGACACACCCACTAGGACCTCACATTTGGTCTCATGTTAGTTCTATCCTATTTAAAATTCTCTTAGCCAATTCCCTTCTATTCGTTGTTAAGATTTACTTTTAGTTGTGTTTTAGTGCTTGCCTTGGTTATTTTATCATACTTTGGTTTTGTTTTCTTTTATCTATTGCTTCACCATCTATTTTCCTTTCCTATTGTCTCCCATCTTGCTCTTACTTCATTGCATCCATGGCTGGCCTCTCACCCTTGGGATGCCAATCCCTTCAGATTCAGGGCCTTATCCTTGAGCTTACTCATGAGTAGGTTGCAACTACAATGGAACACCATAAGACCCGGGAGGTTCCCTCAACCAATCATAGTGACCTAAAATGTCACATGTTTTAAAGGGAACAATATTGGTAGATATATAACCAATAGACTCAATCTCCTTTCCACCAATCCAATATTCATTTATCTGAGGATATTTCCTCTTAGTCTCATGTTACAATTCATTTACCCATTTAAGGTGATGAGGACCCCATTTCATGACTGAGGCTTAATAAGCTATGTGTGATCATTGATGATTATTAAAGATGCCTTTAGGTGAATGAAGCACACCCTTCTCCCCCTAAAATTATGTGGTATGCTTCTTATAGAGATAAAGATTGTATCCACTTCATTTCAAGTTCCTCAACCAATTCTCATGTCATTTCCCCACCTCTTTCATGGTAAGAGACTCTATATCAAGAACCCTCTCATGTCCATGTTGTGGGACATAAACACTCTAACTTGATGAAGCATCCACATCATGTGGATTCTTCCCTTCCTCCTAGTCCATAGTTTAGAGTCTCAAATGAGCATGTTGATTTAAATCACCACTTATGGACTAGAGATCTATGGGTTGCTTATACTAAGCACCAGTACCCTCATGTTGACTCTCATCTAATGGCATGTGGACATCATTATGGAGATTAGGTCACCATGACCATTTTCATTAGCATGCCACATTGTCTCATCATTTACATAGGGAATAGTATCATTTTCATGGTCATTCCCCACATTTTGATAGGAATGATTTCCATCATAAACATCTCCCATACCATGAACCACCTTAACATTACCCCTTTTATGATCAAGGTTGTGATGAGGCTTATTGGCATAGGAAACATCATAACCTCCATGGGTCTCTTCTTAAAGCTCATCACCAACCTAATATCAACCTTGCCTATGAGGATATCCATAGAAATCCTCTCTCCCCTTGGGTGCATGTTATTACCCTTCCTAATCCTATCCCTAAACTACCTAAATTCAATGGGACTGAGGATGTTAGTCCCATGGAGCATATAAAGGACTTTATGATGGTGTGTATGGATTAGGAATAGGATGAATTCATGATGTTAAATATCTTCACTCATTCCCTCCAAGTTGAATCTCTTATTTGGTTTTAGAATCTATCTCTACATTCTCTCTCTAGTTTTCAGATCCTTTTAGATGACTTCCTCTAGTATTTTGATATCTCCAGACCATTTAATATTTACATCCAATAACTTACCTCCATAATTTAGGCCAAAGGTAGGTATAACTTTAATTTTATGTGTAGGTGGTACTCAACCATCCATACATATAAAATAAGGTTCTAGGATGATTAGCTTTATGATATGTTCACACAAACACTAAGGTAGGAGGTTCATCTTGAGGTCCTCAAGCATGATCCCACCTTATATGATGAATCTATTAATGTTTGTCTAAATATTTAAGTCTTTGAGGTGTGTGTAGGCATGCACCCTATGCCAATACAAAATGTATTCTCTTCATGTAATCATAATCACAATGTGACTAGTGATGGTGTCAATAATTCTCCTCTCGAGATGAAGGAGAAAAATTATAACTATAAGGTAAATGCTCTAACTAATGATCCCACTAAAAATAAGGCCTCTAAATCAAGCACAACAAAACCATAGATGGTGTTTCCTTATGACTTTACCATCTTTTTCAATTTACATCAAATGAAGATCTATGATGATGTACATTATGCTACCCAAAATTATGATACACAAGTGTCACCTTCACCTCAAATTTATCCACTTTAAGAACTAAATGACAAATTGAATGTGTTTAAGGAGCCTCTACCTAACCATGATAAGGAGAAGAATAATAAAAAATGAAGTCCAAGGACAAGGCCCATTATTTCCCTTCTTTATCTTCTACCTCTAGTGACTCCTCTTCCTAGGTTAACCTAAGAGGAAAAGTCAAGCATGAGAGTAGCAAGGTCATTTCTTCTATTAACATAGCCTCTACTGGGTATGAATTTTTTTATCAACATGCACTTAGGTTGGGTCACAAACTCTATCAAATATATTAGTGGTGTTGTGCCTCCTACCCAACCCATAGGGGTAGGGAACCCCATAGTCATTTTTGACTTTTGGCATAACATCCCTCCCCAGGATAGATAATGTCATTACTCTATCATAGAGGAGCTATAGAGCCTCTCAACTAGGATATCTATTTGGGACCTTATTTAACTTTGACCTAACTAAAGAGGTTTCATCTTTGATGAGTTTTATCTCTCTCATGAGGGCCCATTATGGGATGATGTTGAAGTTTTATTCAACTTTGACATTTACAATCACCCTCATCCTCCCACATTATCTGTTAACCCTATATATTTTCTAGATGCTTTACTTATTCTAAAGAAGGATCGAGTCCCCATCTACTTTGAGACCTCCATTAATGATTTTCATGTTAAGAGATGAATCATTTATGAAGGAGCTATGTTGAATATTAAGCCCTTGTGTTTTTTCAATGAGCTTTGGATTAGTTAAAAGAAGCTCTCCAATTCTTTCCACAACTATGTTGGTTTCAATAATGACATGGTTGTGCCAGTGGGAAACATGAATCTTCAGTCAAGTTTGGTTCCAAAATAGTCAAGATTGAGTTTTGTGTGTTAAACTTGGATCTCTCATACAATATGATTCTTGGTCATCCCTGGACCACTACCATGTAATCCATCACATCAACCACATTTTATATGATCTAGTTCATGTACAAAGGTAAGGTTCATACCATAGAGCTATACCTAGATCCCTAAGAATTTATCTATGCTAAGATAAAGCCCTCTGATGAGGCTTTGGTTATCTCCTCATGGGGCCCTATGGGTTCACCCAAGGCTCCCACCTCTAAATCTTGCTTTCTCAATTATGAGGATTTTGATCCAACTGAGTACCAATTAGTGTTCAATCCTTTGGCATCTAGCATATGTTCTCTAACTCTCTCTTAAACCATAACCCCAAGTTGGATCTTTCTTTCTCAAATAACTATTTCAAGATGTCTCCTCAAATGTCAAGCTCCCCCTCTAGTCACATTTATCCCATCAGATTATCAATTCTCTCAATGTATCTCTTGTAGAGATTACTAAAGTCATTGAGTCTGATCTTGAGTGCTATTCCATCCATGGTATAACACACAACCAAATTTATGAGAGGAGAGATTACAATAATCTCATGATTACACATTGTACATGTCATCATCCTCTTACTTGATTGGGTTCGGATGTCTCATTCACCACCAATGACCCCACCTTTGGCACTCTTGTGTTTCAGGTCATGACTGATGAACCTAAGGATATGGATTTTACATCTCCTTCTTCCCACATTTTCCCTATTATTTAGCCTCTTCATAGAATAAGTAGTGGTTTACCTTAGGTTCAAGCCCCTAATTAGGGTGAAATGGTGGCTTGTCATTATGGGTAGACTGGGGCATGGGCTTGGGTGCTTTGATGAGCCTTAGAGCTTACTAGAACACCCTCACCAAGCCCTTATTCAATGGATTTCCCCTCTTTGTGGCATCCATCATCAGAATTTGTGGGTCTCTATAGTGATTTAACTTGTTCACTCCTCCTTAGATGTACCTTAGGATTGAATTAGTGTATTTTGCTTCTTTTAATTGGTTAGACTACTGCTTACTAGTAGCTAACCTTCTACCGACTCCCTCTCTCCTTTTTTGTAGTTCTTGTAGGTGGTGTGGGTTAGTGGTTGTGGTTACGTATGACTTGATCTATCCTTCCTTAGATGATATTTATCTATCATGGGATTCTTACCACCCCTCCCCACCTCTAATTATAGTTGGCATTGAGGCACTCTCTCATGATTGGCCACCACACATCGACGACAACTCTACCAACTAAGATGAATTTCCTACCTATAGCACTCTAACTCCTCACATATTCAAAGATAAATATGATATTAGATCAGCCATAAACAAGTTATAAAGAGATAAACATGTTCAACTAATATTTTTTTCTTGTTTCCCCCTTCCTACTCCTTTCTAGGCAAGTTTTAGGCCCTATTAGGTTCCTTGAGCCTATTTTTGGCCCTTTTTGGCCCAAGCCACATGTTTTTACACTAAAACGTGGCTTGATAGTAGGATAGGCCATGGATCCCATGGATTAGAAGTGGTTTAGGCTATGGGTTTACCCAGGTAGGCCCTGTCTTGGGCTAGAATCCTTCTTTTTACCTTCTCTTAGCCTCTTTTTAATCCTATTATTTATCTTGGAATCACCAAACATTCATCTTATGGGTTTTATCCTATTCCATATGCAATATAAATGTCTATTTTTATCTTAGAGGCCTCTTTGGGTCTATTTTAGAACTATGATAGTCTCTTGGACCCCCATGTCCTCTATCTTATTAGGCTCGTGTACTTCTTATTATTTACACCTTGGGATAGAAGTTGATATCTCTTCTTTTTATCAATAGTTTTTTTATCATTCATATCAAATCCCTTATTACTCCCTCTACCTTTTTCACTATGGTTATTTTAAGTCTGGGTTCATGGTTTTGGTTCCTACAAGACTTGCTCTAGTATTTACTAACCATTCTTCATCCCTTCATGGACATCCTACCACTCTTTGTCACCTCATCCCACAATCAGTGTTAGTATTTACCCATTGATTAAGACTTGATTATGTTCTTTGTCTCCATCATGCAACTTAATCCTCTTACTCTGTGTTGAGAAAATCATTTTTTATAATCATATTTCATCCCTAACCCCCATTATGGTACACTTCTTAGTGGTGATTCATACAAATGGTAGTAGTGGAGGCAACTTAGGACCCAACACTATTACTTGGATTCTTAATGACCCATGGAGCTACAATCTTATTTCAGTTGTTTATCTCCTTACTAGTGAGATGAATAATTCAATTGAGTATCATAAAATCATAATTGATTCGAATGATACTCATGTACTTGGTGTGCACTATGTACAGTTGTTCTTTGACTCACTTTTAGTTGAGTTTTAGCTCATCAGTGCCTAGTTTATCCTTAGCTCTGATTTGCTCCCCCTTTTTGAGGTCACATGCAATTTGTTTTCCTTCTTTGAGGACAGCCAAGTCACCCATATCCCTCACATGGAGAACACTAGGGCTGAAATCCTAGTGTTTTTCATTATGGATTTTATGATTTTATTTGATTTCACTTATGTACCTTATTTTTAGGAACTAAACGTAGATTTAGATTTGGATTTTAATTATGTAGCATTTGCAATCTCAGCCATGGATTGCATCACCAAATTCTTCTACTATAATCCTTGTCTTGTAAGTATAAGTTATGTTCTCTTTTATCTTTTTATTTATTGTTTTCCTTTTCATTTATGTGACTTATAGGTATTATATAACACTCATTGTTTATTTGAAAGCTAACTATTTATACCTTGGGGGCATATGTAATCATATTTCCCATGACCCTACTCCTCTTTATGATTACACGTCAGCTAATGTGCAGACTACCAGCCCTATTTATCCCACTTCAAGACATTCATCACTTACATATACCCTACCCATGATGTATATCCATCCCCTAGACATCTCTAGTACCTTACTAACCCTTTTGTCATTTAAAGGCCTTCTATATGCTTCTTAAGGACCTTATGGAAGCCTATTGATCACTTGAGGTGGGATTTTGACCTAGGTAATAGATTAAGGAGGAGACATATGTCCTAGACACATGTTTCTTTCACAAAATTTGTTACTTATGCCACAACATAGGTAGAACACATAAAAAAGGGGCCAATTTGGTCATAACTGCTAGAAATGGGTAATTTTTGGCTTTTGTCAAATAAGGGTTTCCATATAAAATGGTCTATCACTAATTTTCCTCTATCTCTCCTACATTTTTGCTCTTATATTATCTCTTAATTATCGCTCTCAAATCTTTGGTTCCTTCTTGAATCTCACTTGGTTCTTTCTTAGAATACTTAGTTTTTATTATGATAGGGGATGTCCTACTACTCTCCAGTTCAATTTGGTGATTAAAATTATTCTCTAAAGTATTAATGAATTTTTTTGGATATTCCTAGATTCCTCAAGAATCCATTTCACCTATTCTTGTATTCTACACATTGGCTCTCTCATAGTTGGCAACTTCTCCTTCACCTCCTACATTACTTTTTGCTCCTAGTTTGGACTCAACTCACACATAACCTAATCTTCCTCCTTCATTGCTTCCTACCTTAGCTAATTAGTTGGTAAAAAGTCAATACAATACTTTTAAGCTTGATATGATGGCAATTTTGTATACAAATTGAAATTCCTATAATTATTTTTAGTAGTGTATATATTAGGTTTTGATTGTTTTAATGATTTAGTTTGTTTAAGGAATTATCTAGGATAGTTTATATAGTTTTGAATTTTTATATGGTTAATAATATCCTTTATTTATTGAAAATATCATCCATTACACATCACTTTTGACTTAGAACTATTTCTCATTTCATATTAGAATCTTAATTTCACAAAATAATCTATGTATTTGAATAAACAATCTCCTCCTTTGCTAAACCAAAAAGTTGCATTATTAGGAAATAATAGTGTTGAGAATAAAAAATTATCTTAGGCTTAGATTAGGCATTCTCTTTCACTCTTGCTTGAAATTTTTTTAAATTCATAAAATATCTTTCATTTGGCCTAAAAGTGCCTTCTCTTCTAATTTCATGTATTATTTGATAGTTCTCTTTATTTAGTATTATCATTTTCACAATTTATATGTAAGTATATTTCTAGTTTCAAATACTCACTTTACTATGGTTATACCTATTAGAGATACCTTCATCCTTTGTGTGCTTGATCATTTGATCACTAACTTTGTTTACAAGTCTTTCTATAACTTGGTTTAAGATGACAAACTAAATATACTTTTTATATCTCTAGTAGGCCATAGAAGCCCAAAGCCTTTTAACCTTCTATGTGTTTGTTTAAGTACCCTATATACCCCCTACCAAACACTAATGGTTCTATTCAGATTTTTAGAGCTACACCCTCCAAATGTGAAATAAATAAAAATAGAGGAAGCACCCTCACAATAACTAACTCAGCCATTGGCTCAATCACCACAACCATCACAATTAAAAGATCTGACAAAAAAATAAAAAGGAAATAGGAAAACATCTATGCATGGAATTTTAAAACCTATACCAAAGATAAGAACTTGATGAAAAATTCATGTCTCGATCATGCCATGGTTCCATGGATAGTTTCTGAGTGAAGCCTACCTAAGTAGGGGGTATAATAATAAGAAGTGATCCAATGAAAGTTGGAAGACATCATAAAAAAATGTGTATGATACAGAAGAGGAATTATTATTTTGGAAAGTAGTGTGTACTTATCAAGGGAAAAATTAAGTAAGAAAATACCTTTAGTTTGATAATACTCAACCACCTACTTCTATTCTTGTTGATATTATAGGATAAGAAGTAACTCAATGCGATTTGGAGGCCAAAATATTTTCATTATAATCAGCCATATGATAATTATCTACATAGGTGGTGGATTTACCTAGAAAAGGTAGTCTTACAATAATCTTTTTTTGATGACCATGTAGACATCCTTATATTAAACCATCATAAACTATGTAGGAAAGGATGGTGTATTTGATGAACCTATATAATATAGTAGTGCATAATAGTCTCATACATCATAAAAAAATCCTTAGTCATAAGGTCTAAATGAGTAAAAGTATACTCTCACCCCTCCAGCCAAATCTAGGAAAAAGAAATTGGTCCACAAAGGCCAGTTGGGAAAATTGAAATCACCTAAGCATATTGATTATAACATCAAGATAAAAGGTGATGATGAACCCATGGATATAATTGTGACTAAGGAAGTATCTAAACAAAAAATAGATAACACATAATTGAACTTAAGGAGACAAAGGAGGAATAAAGGAGAAAGAAAAAATAAGAATAAACATAACCAACAATGTCTTAAGTAACACAACAAAAAGCTACACAATTTCAAAAATAGAAGCAACAAGATATATGATCTAAGAAATAAAATAAATTTGATGAAATAGAGGTTGAAAAGAAGCAAGCTAGAGATTTTGAAGCTATAAGGAATAAATATTATGAAGCAAAAAGTAGGCATAAGTAAGATGAATAAGCAGAGGCAAAAAATAAATAACAGGAGGAATTCCAATGATGATAATAAGAGGTTCAAGTTACACATAAAAAATGATCAATAAGCTAAATTTAAGGCTGATAAAGAATAAATCACACATACAACAAAAGCACCAGTAGCCTAAGCCAAAACTAAGGTTGAGGAAGATGTTAAATCCAAAACTCAAACTAATGTTAAGGATAAGGATGAAGAGGAAGCTAAAGCACAAGCTAAAGATGACACTATGGCTAAGGTTAAATCAAAAACCCAAGCTAAGAAGCTCAAGGATACACAAAAATAGGTATAAGCAATAATCACAACTCACACAAAGGCCATAAAAGAAGCATCACATATCTCTATCCAATGGTTATGGGATGTCCCTACTACATCAATATGGAAAACTACTTTATTGATTCTATTAAATCAATTCACACCTACTCATGTGACACTCGAGACCACATCCTACATACTTACCACCCCTATAATGAAAATATCATTAGACATGACCTAAATACCACTAGCAAAATAGATTGAAGAAGTAATTGCCTTCCAAGAATCAATTGTGTAGAAGGCCTCAAATTTGGAGGATAAGGTCATGAGGCTATAAGAGGAAAAGGAGGGAGTAGAATATTATATGGAAAATTCATGAAAATTGAACAATAATTATTATGACACATTAGTTAATCAAGTACTAGGTGATCAAGTCATGTCAGAAGATAAATAATTCACTTCTCTATTGATAGAGCTCATAAAGATTTAGGGACCTATACATAAAGTTTTATCATTGCACATATAATGGCAAAATATCATGACTAAAATAGAGGTCATATGGCAAATCCTTGATGAATATGATTAGGTCCTATACACTACTATGAGGCAAGTTAAGAAGATATCCCAAGCTATGTTAAAATGGATACATCATCTTAATTAATCCTTGGCTACTATAAAACTTGAATATGCCACTATAGTAAAAGTTAAAATCATATTAGAGGATCAAATAGAAATTTTAGAGAAAATGAGTGGTGTAATTTGATAAATATTGGATTCTATGGATTCTACCATATATAGTCTATAAGTATGGCATAATGAAATAATGTGTAACACTTTTATAGTCATCCAAGCCCAAAGGATAAAAGATAAATTAGATGAGCTCAACTTTGATATTTAGCTGAAATTATCTAATTCCAAGGTGTTTCTTACAATCATAGATGATGATGATATATACAATATGATGATGATATAGTTACCATTACACATTCTACTTTCCATTGTACATAAAATGATCACAAACAAAAGAATGCTCAAGTAGGATCTAGTTCGAGCTGATTTAGCTATTTCCTAGATAATAGATGAGTACTAGTTCATTCCTCCAAAATATCTTTGACAAATCATACATGATAGGAAGTTGGACACAAAGGCATAGTCTCCACAACTACCTCTGATAATGAGTACATCTAAAGCTAGTGGGTTAGCATCTACCTAACCCTGATAACCTCTATAGCCACTTAATCAAACACCTCCTTAATTATATAATTAAGTTTTGTGCACTTATTTTTTACAGCTTCAAGCATATTGCATTTTTTTAAGATAGTCTAAACATTAGGAGTGGGTATAGAATGGTTAAAAACCCATAAAGGGTGGCCACCTAGTTATTTTAGTCTTTTAAAAACCTAAAATAGTAGTAAGCTAGCATTTTACTTAGTTGAAAACCTAAAAGGGAGGGTACATAGTGTGAAAAGGGTGAAAACCACTAAAGGGCACCTAAAGAAACAACTATGACTTTTATTTATGGATTATCTTTTCTTCTAAGTTACTATCAGCTTGTGACTTTGTCTCAAGATGAGACAAATATTTAAGTCCAGGAAAGTGTTGGATGAATAATGGAGCATGGTAAAATCGTAAAGTATAATATAAGGACATGTGTGTGAAGTATATGATTTTGTCTTTTATATAAATTTTGTATTTATTTAGACTTATAAGCCTAATCAATCGATAGAAGAATTCGAAGAGTCTTTCCTTTTTTATCTCAAAAGGATGGAATGTGAAGAGATAATAAAATTGTAAAATATTATATATCTCACTTTGTTGTAATAGTATTTGGTTCTAATGTGTTGATAGAAATTAATGAAAGTATTCTGCTATGGTTTTCCTAATCTCTTTTTATGTATGGTAGATGCATATTAAGTACTCTATTTTACTTTAATATGTTATTGATTACTATGTTATATATGTTCCATCTTCTATTTCCATCTATTTTCTTCTTGATCTTTAGGTACATTTTCATATATTATAAATGTTATGTAATACTATCATCTCTTTTGTCCCTGTTGGTGCTCTTTATTGCATAATCTATCACTATAATTAGCATGTTCTAGAGTATTTCTAGGAACTTATGATAACAATGTGTCACTCACACAATCATTTTTATCCCTTGGGGAAGTAACTAATAATATCTCAACTAGTAAATAAATTATTTGAATAGCCTAGGTGTAGAGTGAGAAAATTATCTAAATGGATAATAAGTGTAGGAAGATGTCTATCATCATTAATAAAGGGATGTTCCCAAAGTTGAAATTGATTCTCCTCATAAACCCAAATTTATACCAAACCTTTAAATGGATCATCAAGGATTATATTTATGAATGAATGAGCAATATCAAAGTGACCATTGATCCATTATATAAAATTAAGGGTTAAATCCTTACTTGTTTTAAATATGTCATCATCTTGGTACTCTTTCATCTAGATGGTGCTCTATTAGGAAGAGATGAGCTTAGGGTCCACCTTACACACTATGAAAAAATCATGAAGATAAAGGTAGATAAGGACAATAGGATGACAACCAAGGTTATCTTTTAGTTAGCCGCATAATCCACAACAAGCACCATCTAGGTCCATGAGGTGAAAATCTTCTTGGAGGCCCCACTTAAACCCCATGAGAGATGACTGACTCAGGTAGAGACTTGTCATTTTTTATAAAATTTAACTTGAGGCCAATCTCATAGATCAACAATGGTATCTCATCAAGGCCTATAAAATTAGTTGAGAAGTGGCCCACCTCTAACCTCCTCATTATACTCTCTTCATGAGCCCTTTAGATTTGGTTCTATTTATTTTGAGAGGGAGAATATTTTGATGTAATTTGATTACAACCATTTTATTCCATGATGGACAAGAATGGCATATTATTATACTAGGATATGGGTCACACTTAGATTCTATATACAATATTTCTTTAAGGTCAAATTTATTATAAATGAGCACTTTTAGATTGATGCAAATTTTATTTTTTGTTTAAATGTGTCTAGTTTCCAAGTATCTATTCTATTTTATTTCTTATTTATAATGGATTACCACTAATACTAAAAGATATTAATTTGTATTTTTTTAAGATTTCATGCATTAATTAGGATGATATTTCTCTATTTAGCTATTTTCTTGAATTATTTTCAATTTATTTGAAGTATGTGAGGAGTTATGTGTAGGTAACTACAATCATTTGTGGATTTAACTCATTAAAAGAATAATGGAATCAAGAATTTTCCATTTTTATTTAGACACTCTCCATTTTTAATTTAAGCCTGATCCATCATGAAATTTATCATACAATGGTATGACTATATTTAGGCATGTTTCAATTCCTTGAATCATTTTTATTTCCATTGATTTAGAGAGGTTTCTTTATGTCATAACTCATCTCTCTATTTTATGTTTTTTTTTCATCAAGAGACCCTTTCCCCTTTTTATTTAAAAATAGTAAAGTGAAAAAAATTATGGTTAAGTTGATATAATATGTTACAACCAGTCTAGTTATTGGTAAATAAGCTTTGCATCAATGAGAAAATAGGAATTAGATTAATGGTTGTAGAGTTGTATCTCTTGGAGATATATTACAAGAAGGATATTTAATTGAGTCCAATACCAACAAATCATTCCATAGATTTTATTAATATCAATCTTAAAAAGAGAGGATACATGTCTTCTAATTTTCTCCCAATCTTGCTTAGTAGATCTAGCCCAATATATGCATTTGGGATAATGAGATTATGGACTAAAAAATAGTTGGAGAAAGAATTAGGGCCCCTTTCTCACTAACCAACAAAGATTATAACTAATATCTAACCCAAGAGTAACCTAGAGCCTACTTTGAGAATCACAATATTCAGAGCTTGTCTCAAATAATTGATAATTTAAACCTTGAAAATTCATAGGAGAACTAGAACTACTAGAAGAAGTCTAAGATGTTTGGTTCCATTGAATAGATCATCCTCTCATTTTGCCTATAGTAGGACCTTACCTATGGCTATACATATTTCATGGTTAGTCAGGTCTACCATTAATGCTCCTAGAGATATTCATGACTTACTTAGGAACTCATAAAGACACCTTCCATGGTTCACACTAGGTTTAGGGCATACTAATAAGGAACTGATGACCTCATACAAAACTACTCTCAGACATCTAAATTTAGAACATGAGGATATCTCTTATAAGTTTTCCCCATTTAAATTGATGTTCATAGCCTATGATTGGATTCTAAACCTTCTTGAAAGTTCTATCATGATTTGTGAAAATTTTAGTAACACATTATTTTCCTAGTTTTGGAAATCGATTGACCCAAGTGTGTTGTACCAATAGTTCACATGGATTAAGGGACAAATAAATGAGCTCATTAGAAAGAAAAATGTTAGGTTTCAAAATATGTGTAGTCGAGGTAAGCAATATACTGGCTAGATGCCCAAGTATCCCTTGAAATGTAAAAAACTATGATAGACCCTTAGACTACCTTGTTCTTATGAATAGACCAATTATTGGTGTATTTACTCTAACCTATGTCAATTCCATTGAAGTGGATAGACAAATTAACTCTCAAGTCTTGATGGTACCTAGTATATTGAATGTACTACTAAACCTGCTTGTCTTAAATCCACTCTTTGGAACTAAACAAAATGTGCATATGCCATAGCTTGTTCGTATGACAAACTAACCTCCATTGAGGCATGTTGCTCCTTGACAACACTTATGCTTCCTTAGAACTATAAATAATTATGTATCACCTCAATATAATAATCAATAAATCAAACCCACCATGAATAATTATTGAATTATGCCTCAAAAATCTACCAAGAATGAGTTGGTTGTTATATAGTGCATGGTAAAGAATCTCAACAATGACTTCTTAGGCCTCTAAAGTTAATTTGGAAACACTGGTAGTGAGAATTTAAATGTAAAATTTATATAACATAGATAAAATCATCCCCACAACCACTATTGCAACTACCCAGAGCCCTCAACCACTAAGCTTCCATAGATCAACATATGTGAGTTGGTCTTAACAAATTGGTGTCATCTACACAACACAACCTAACATGGGAATTTAGATTAAAATGGAATCTATAAAACCTTTGATATATTACAAATAGAAATTGAACAATATGATGTATTCTTAAACCATCATAATGTCAAAAATCAAGATAAAGCCTCCAATAATTTGAGGTCCCCAAGTACTCCCAAAGTGTTAAAAATTTGGATTTACCTATCCAAGAGGATGATTAGATAAAAGAGGAAACCAATGAGGTGCATGATTTCCAATAATTCTAGGGGAGTAATTACACTCTTAGGAATTGCATGTAGTAGGATCCACTTACCATCTCAAATTCCATAAATAATGGTGTAAACCCTCCTAATCTAAGAGCCTAAAATTATCCTCCACCTTTAAAAGATAATATCCAAAAGTTCCTTAAAGAGATCCCACACACTTATAGTAAAATTGGGTATATAATACTAGAGTAAATGAATAATATCAACAAAAATATCACTTTACATGATCTTATCTAGATAACCAAGAAAAAATATCTTATCCTAAATTCTATGATAAATAAATAATTTCATCCCAATCCCAATCCTACACACACTAATATTATCATATATAAGAATAAGGTTGAAGTACCCCCTTTACTTATTATTACTAGGGCTTTTGGTTAAAACCTTTAAAATTGTGTTAGAATAATAAATAATGAGGGGGGGGGGGGGGGTGGAGGGTGGGGGAGGGGGGGGGGCACGGTGGCGGTGAATTAGTTCCCTTAATATAATCATTCAATTTAACTTATCATTCATGAAGCATTCATTCAAACACATACATCAACTAATGCATAAAAAAGCATCCACATATGTATAAAACATATGAACATTAAATATATGTGGTAAACCCTCATATGAGATAAAACCCACTAAACATAGCTTGTACTATATTCCTATAAATAATGAATCAAGACTTAGTGAGGCACCAACCCCATAAGGAATACAAACACTTCACTAGTCAAGCACCAACTTGCAAGGAAGCACCAACCCCATAGGTAACTCAACACCAACTCATCCACCTAGAACCTCTGATCAACTTTGGACACATTTTTATGAATCAATTGATGATTATCACCTTCTTTTGCTCTTCACACTCTTTTATCTCTCTTAAACAACCTATTAGACCTCTTCACTCAATTAACCCTTTTCTTGATAGATTTAGGTCAAATGACCTTGCTTATCATTTATAGAATCACTATTATAACTTAATGACATATTCAACACAACTCTTTGATGTTTTTAAATCACTATACCTAGTTTCCAAAATTCTATTCCATTTGTTCATTCCCTCAATATTCTAACTAGTCAAATTAGGCTTATTAGACCTTCTTATAATTGACTCTTACTTTTGCATGCCTTGGTCAGCCACATACCCATCCATTATCGAATCACCCTTAAAATATATCAAAAAACATGTTTCAAGGAGAAATAAAAATGACATAGGTTGGCCACCACTCGTAAGGATGAAAATGAAACCTAATGCAATTAAGCATTCTCAAAGCACATGTTTTACCTTAAATACATTGGAACATCTTGAGCCTCCATAAATGGATGAAAAAATTAACACACACTTAAATTATAAACTTTATAATATCACCTTATGTTCCAAACACCATTTATCTCATTTCACTCCTTGAACCACACCATTAGGCTTACTAACAATTAGGCCTTCTTACTATCAAAAATTTTGCCAAATAAAACTGAAGCACACAACAAATTTTATCAAAAAACCATACCATTAAATCACATGGATAAAATTGCCATGTCCTAGAATTAATTACCATGTGATTTATACACTACAACATAGGGCTTAAAGCCTCTAGCTCACTCTTATAACATGACCACTCAAGACTACCTAAATGTTCCAAAACCCAATCATAAATAATTAAAAAACAATCATCTATACGAGGACATTTCATGACTCTAAATACACTCATGTTAACCTAATATGCCTTTAGATCATATTCATATGCATTAAAATATTTAAATTTTGGAAAATCACCTCAAACTCATCTCTATTAGATGACTACTTAAAACTATCAGAAAATTCAAAACATAGTCATGAAAATAAAGACTTAGAACACATGTAAAATCACTTTCATGAAATGAAAATGGTTTTATATGATCCTTCATCATCCTTATAAAATCCTAAAATAAATATATTATAAGTTAAAATAGTAGTATTGGTTTTATAGATCAATCTCATGGCTTCAGTGTACATAAACTTTACTATGTTAGACAAATCAGTTTGAGAGCAACTTTCTACCATACACACAATGTAGACACCAAAATTACATTACACACATGCATCACTCCCCATTTAAAACCCACCTTTATCCCCTTTTAATTATTAACCTTTATAACACATGCTTTTACCCCTCTCACATTTAATTAATTTAAAATATTTAATTAAGATAATTAAAGACTACGTATGCCACTTTACCTGGCCACCTCATCCTAAGACTAATTCTTACCCTCTGAGTCACCTCAAGACTTAGTCCCCTAATCCTAACTATCCATGAATTGTTCTCACCATAAAAATAATTTCATAACTAACTACATCCTTCTTAACCTTGCATTTCTACTATTTCCTACTGAATACCACACTTGGCACGAGAAAGAATAGAAAATAGGCTAAAAATATCCCTTTTACCTATTATCATGCCATCGATGTCAATCAAACCATAGAAAATGTTAGTGAGATCACCAACATTGATTACCTAATCCAAATTTCAAACTAATGTTTAGGTTAGAAAAAATTATAAAAGCTTAGTTATTCACATATACAGTTTAGCATTTAACTTTCTACATCTAGACTTACCGTTACTCTACACAAGTCAGTCTAGATTAGGAATTGATATACTACACAGAGCTTGGATTATTTTGAATTGACAACATGTGCTTGTCTTTATTTTCACCTATTTCTTCAAAATGCCTCACTAGCGCCATCTATATAGCACCCACAATTCATCTATTTCATCAGCGAAGAATATCTCTCTATTTTGGTAAATTTTTTTAAATATTCATTTTATAAGTACTATAAATTATAATGTTTATCATTTTATGAATGTCCTGACTCTCCCTACAAAGAAGTTGTAAAACTCCTTCACCTATTTTCCTCTACTCCATGCATACCAACCTTCTATCTAGACCCACCTGAGTCTTGCACACTCCCTTACGACTCTTCCCAACCTCATAAACCTAACCAACATCTACCTCCTAGCTTAGAAAAGTCTCATGCAACCCCTTGAGGACCTAATACCCCTACCAACATTAATCACATAATCTATGTCAATCATATATTTGACATTGGCCATATTACCTTACCAACATCTATAGCCTAACCATTGTTGGTGACTGTCTATTTCCACTAACCTTCATGACCCTACCTCAACCACCTCCAAAAATATCAACAACTCACATTACTTACACTATGTCACTCTATATTTCACTCAGACTACAAGAACGATATGGATACCTCTCTCTTACTCTCTCTTTAATTTTTTATTCATTACCAATTTTGTTTCATAAAGTGGACTACCATCTCTAAGTATGTTTGACACTTCCAAGAACAAGTGCATAGCTTGGCAGCCCACTCACATATCTACTAACAAATATTTTTGGTGGTAGTACTTTCTTATTAATAGGGAGTCTTCCCTAGCCAAAGAGGAATACTCAACATCATCTAGATATGATGCAAAAAAAATCTAGGTTCTCTCTAATCTCTACCCTTCATCTTTATTTTTCCTTAAACATCAAATACATTTAAAATTTAGTGAAACATTTATGTCATGCCTGGTGGGACCCTACATTTTTTCTTGGGTTCATTGCTTATTTTAAGCATTCATATAGGTTCATTATAGTGAAAATTTAATTCCTTTCACTTTTTCCTTCTCTTCTCCCTCAAAAGAAAATATTCAACATATTTTTTCTATTTAAAGGCAATAAACTAAAATTTCATCTTCCTTGCCACTCTTCTCTTCCTTTCACCTCTAAAAGAAACTTATCATTTTTATTGAAAGTTAAAAGAATCTCTTATTTATATATTTATTGCATTCACATTATAATAGTGAATTCATTATCTTCTCCTATTTCATCATTATTTTCATTTGAATTGAAACACTTCAAATTTGGGTTTAAAACTTATTGCACTTCATTGTTTGCTTGTTGCATATTAGCGCACCTAGTTAATTACAAGTATTATGAATGAATCGTAGTACACCTATGTTATATAACCAAATCACACTCATAAAAACAAAAATATAAACTCACCTAAGATAATGCCCATCAATATTTCATATCCCGGTGGATCACCTTACTCTACCTAGCTATCCTACTTGGATTTCACCACCAAGGGGAGAACCCACTCTGCTCTCTGGTAGAGTATAAAATCTAGGTATAAGGTATATTTTGGCTAAGTAGCTTTGCTTGGATTTAGGTCCATGAAGTGTGAGGAGCAAGCTCCTATAATAATCCATGTACCTTATCTAACACAATTTTCCTCTTGAGCACCAAAACTAACTTGAAACTAGCTCTAGATTGTTTTTTAGTACCTTTAATAACCAAATTCTCTTCTCACTATCTGATTAAAGCATAATCCAACATGAGAATAAAATTAATCTCTAAGAGTTAAAAATTAGTGGTTGTATGTTATTTTTTTGCTTTTTTATTGCCTTCTATATATTGGAGTTGGTAAAGATGTTTTTCCATTGATTTACAAAATCAATACCATTTGTAATACTTAGGTTGTATAACATGTTATATTAAGTTTTTGAGTGTTTATTCTCCTTATACAGACCTCTTTCATCCTTTATTTTACCTATATTCCACCTTTGGGTTTCTAAAACATTGGATTTTTCATCTCCTAGGATATTACAATGATCGACATTGTTTAATCCCACCGATATTAGTAGACTTTATCCTACTAACATTGTTTAATCTCACCAACAGTGGTAAAATTTAACTATTAATATCAATCAATTGATTGACATTGGTGACTGTGTAATTTCAATTTACTCAAAACAACAAGCTAAAACAACCTACTTACCTACACCCAAACCTATTTTTTCCTTATTCTATCACTAATATAGAGTATTAAGATTATTTATACTTCTTTCATGGTATTGATGTGAGCCCAAGAAAAAATTCTTGATGATTACGCAAGAATACAACCACTTCCACCTTCCCCCCTTGTTATTAATTCTATCATGGAACATACTTTAGATATAGAGCATACTCTTATCCCTAACCAAATTCACATTGTGCCTGAAGGAGATCAAGATTTTACTAAATTTCTTGATCATAATGTGGTAGCCCTTCAACATTACCTTGCCATGAGCTAAACCCACTATATGGTATGCCAACTTCTCTGATAGAGATAAATTTAGTTTCATCTACCTCCACTATTTTCCCCATGGTCACTCAAACCACCACTTTGACAAGTAACCCAACCATAAACAATATCCAAAGTTTAGCATCACCAACCACCCGATCCCACCTAAACCCTAGTGTGACTTCCCTACCTTCACAACCACAATAAGTTTAGTCAAGTCTAACACCATTTTAGAATTTGGTGGTACCTATCCTATCAACTCTCACACCTATAATTACCTGATTTATGACTCACCATTCACCTAGTATAACCATGCCAAAAACCCAATCTAAAATAACAACATCTAACCAAAGCATAGTCTCTAAACCAATGGGACAAGCCACTTTTGTTTTTGCCCTTAGTCTTTGACTCATTATCCCTATGTTTTGTCAACACAACCATAAAAAGCTATGTCATACACTCCCTCTGCTTCCTATCAGCTTTCTTATAACTTAGGGGGTATCTACCAAACCAATCCCCCTCTAGACCTCATTAAGATGTTGATGGACAACATGTCTAATCTAGAGACATCTGTGTTAGGTTAAAAGAATGTGTTATCTTATGATCATATATGCAATGAGCCCATCCATATTTTTATGCCTATTCTCCCTTATCAAATCCAATGGGAACTACCTAAATTTACTCATTTCCAAAATAAAGAGGAGCCATAATAGCATTTGTGAGTATTTAGACATGCTTGTTATTTAATAGGGCATGATGATGTGTTATTACTTTGAACTTTCCCTATGTATTTTTTGGGTGTTGTCTTAGATTGGTATAAATCTATAACTTTGCACTACCTTTTCTCATTTACCCAACTCGCAAAAATATTCCTAGACCATTTTTCTATTAACATTTCTAAAAACATTTCTATTACAGACCTTTATTCTATTAGACAATTTGATGATGAGTCTATCATAGATTTTGTCACTTGCTAGAGAGGCTTAATCAATCAACTATCCTTCTCTTTACCCCAACTTGAAATTATTGAGATCTTCTAGAAGGCATGTGCTAATCACATTTCATCCACACTTTGAGTACATAATTTCTGCACATTTGATGAAGCCTTTATAATGGTGCAGAAACTCAAGATTCAGGGTATAGACAAAGACAAAGTCAAGTTGCACAGTAAGAATGCCAATTCCAAATCGACAGACTCTTCTTCTTCTGAAAATTCTCCTTCTAACCAAAAATCTAAAGGCTCTACCAATGTGGTGGTCATTAAATCAGCTTCTTCCATAACCACAAACCAACCTAATTCCTTGACTTCCTAAAATCTGACCAAGTAATTCCAACAACAGTATGAACAAAGACAATACACTCTTGTTAGGGAGTCATATACTTATATTTTGGAAAAAATATTACAAGGAGCCATCCTTCCTCAAATCAAGCCTCCTATATAGTTTGAACCCTCTCATTCTATTCTAACTTGGTACAAGGAGGATGACTTTTACAGCTACCATTGAGTCAAAATCCATAATTCTAATAACTATAAAACATTAAAGAACATTGTTCAAGACATGCGTGATAGGGGTGATCTCATCTTACATAACCCTAATTTTCCTACTAATTAGAATATAAATGTGTTCAAATAGCCTTTTCCTAAGCATTCACCCAATCAAAATATTGTTCAGACCATGACTAATAACTCATGTGATCATAATATCCATATGGTTAATATGGTCTTTCTTTTACCTCTAGTCTAACCTCTCTCACAATAGGAGGCACCCATTTTACCTACTCCTCCCCCAAATTTAGTGAAATTTGTTTTGCCCATTCTTCCTCCTCAGGTAGAAGAGCCTATTTCACCCGTTCCACTCCCACGTGAGGAAGAGCCTCCTTTACCACTCCTTTTTCCACAAGAGGAGCTTGTATTGTTAGTTCCTTTTGCACCAATGTTACCTATAATCTTAACACTTGAGGACCATGCCTTACTCATTACACAACTACATTTTAAAGGGAAAATCATTCCTATGTTATACCCACTTGAGGAACCCTCTTTTCCTACCTCTCCTCCACCTATGGAAGACCATGCCTCTTCTCTTGTCTCTATCAAAGAAGACCCTATTGTGGTTCTTTCTCATCTTTGGCCCAAGGTACCAAATATCAACAATTTCCCTCTTTCTTAATCAACTCAGCCTTCTAAAGAAGCAACTGGAAGACCTGCATCAACTTCATCTAAACCCTTCTCATGGTTAGTGAAAAGTCTCTATTTTTTTGACTCCACAAAGCTACACCATGCAAAATTTTGGGACCAACTTAAAACTCCTTATCCTACATAATGAGTGTCAACCTTTATCATCAACCCTCTCACTACCCTTTACCTTAAGGTCTTTGATAAAGTCAAAGTTTCTTCACTGAAATCACAAGAAGCTCATCTTTCTATGTCATATCCCTCACCTTCATAAGCATCTACCACATTAAAGTAGATCAAGTCTTTAGGTGTATGTTTAGTCTCTAATCTAGTTCATCTATAGGTGAAATTAGATCTAACTCTCTAGTCACAAGTTAGAGTTTCATAGCTTGAACTATAGAAAAATGTTAAGATTCATAGATCTTGTTGATCCTTCCATATTCCACCCTTAACTTTGCTATCAATTTAAGGACCACACCCCTCTACTTTAGTTGGAGTATCACCAATCTAATTAAAATAGAAGGCTAAGTTACCTCCACTACTACCTATGCCACCTAGTAGGCCTTTCATATCTAATACCATGATACCTAACACTAAGAAAGTGTCAAAAAACATATGAATCCACCACCACCTAGAAACATACCATGAAAAATCACCTTTATGACTCCTAAACAAAAGAAGGTGTCCACTCCTATTACAACAAGTGCTAGCCTACTCATAGGCTCTCAGATATTTTTCCTACATCAATTGTTATAATATTTTGTAATTACTCTTCCTCCCATTAAGCCTTATATCCCTCTTGGACTGAAGCCATCTTGGTTTAATGATACATAAGTGTGTCTATATCATCATTCACCTAGACATGATACTGAGAGTTATAAAGCTCTCATGGCAGTCATTCAGTAACAATCTGATGTCAAAAATCTTTTTGTTGATACTCCCATTAGCCTTCTTACTATTCATCCTCTAGAATCCATAATGACTTATATTATTCTACCTGAATTCAAAACCAAAGATGTTGTTGTACCCCCTTTTCCACCTCCCTCACATATGTTTCAAATCAACATAGTTAATGTGACCACATAGTCACCAAATCAAAAGGATAAAGGTAAGGAAAATGCCATTAATCTTTGGGCTCATCCCTTCTCCAAAGACACTCTTCCTCTAAATCCTAATATTTCCATCTTGGGTGTCTCAAAACCAACATCTTCAAAAGTTATTCAAACCTTGATGGTGAAATAGCTTCACCAAATCCATGTGAAATTTTCCTTATATGAGTTAATCCAAAACTCACCTAATCATCATCAAGCTTTGATTAGTGCCTTACAATTAGTTTAGGTACAACTTGATGATCCCCAACCTCTTACAACTTTGGCCAGCTCTCTTAACTCAATCTCTCTAATTTCTTTTAGTGATTCAAAAATTTCACTTTAACACCCTAAAGATCAGGATTATGCCCTTTTTATCATTTCATATATCAATAAAAATCATGTCAAAAGAGTCATTATAGATGGGGGAGCTAATATTAATATTATCTCCACCCATGCTTACAAATAACTAACTCATCCTAATAATGGCATGTCTCAAACCGATGCAATGCTTCACTCCTTTAATGATACCATAGCTACTATAATGGGAACTATTATCTTATATATCAATGTGGGTCCCCACATAATTCTTGAGCTCTTTTATGTTTTAGAAGGATATTTCCAATACAACATACTACTTAGATGACCTTGGATATATGTTATGGCATGTGTGCCCTCAACTTTGCACCTCTGTGTCAAGTTTGAGCATAATGGGAAAGTAAATATTATTCCTACTGACCCACCTCTATTTAAAACATGCAACATGAACTATAGTCCCAATGATGTTGTCATTCCATTAAAGACATCATATTCTTCACATGATACTTCTGAAGCTTCCACAAACTCTGCTACCCTGATTACATAGATACCAATAATAAAACTTATTGACAAAGACCCCATGGAGGAAAATTTTAAATGTCTATCACTCAAATAATATCATTTATTGACACTCAACATGTTTCATACTCTAAAAGAGTATGGCAAGCTTCATATGCACCCAAATTATTATCCTCGTATTGAGATGGTCATCCCTTATGGACCCCCTAACCTTTGAACTAATTTCACATATGGGGGAATTGATTGGGCTCCCAATGACAAGAATCCATCCTCTTCACCACAACCATTTACCTATGACTTATCTTTTCCTGAGCAAGACTAGTTTCTCTCACACCTATCTTTATAGGTGTGCCTAGAAAAGATTTGGTTTGGGTTATTATGAGTAGGATGTTCATATGAATATTGAATATCCCACTAGAAAAACCATTAAAAATGCCAAAAAGAGTTATGGAGTGGGTTATGACAAACCAATTAAACTTACCAAAACTTCTCATGTACCAATTATCGAAGATCCAGTCTCTCCTTCTCCATCATCTCCCTCACCATCACCTATGAAATCAGACGTATCTATACCTCCTAATTTTTTTCAATAAATGCCATCCATTTAGAACCTCTCATTTATCACCAGGGTAAGGAAACAAGGTCCCTTCATCTCATTCATCCTAAAATGATTGATGAAGACTCTCCCATTATCAACATTGTCCAATGTCAACATGATTTTATTCTCACATACATGGGTGCAGATGATTCTTATATCCAATGCTTTCTCCTATCCAAAATGTAGTTTATGTTAAATGAATCAACCATTGACATTAATTTACCCTCTCATGATAACCCTTATGTCCATAAAATTGGTTAGTCTTTGGATTCCTCCAAGCAATCAAATTACGCCACATTTCTTAATGACCATAGCAAAGCCTTCAGTTGGTCTTATAATGACATGCCTAATATTGACCCCTCTATCATCACCCAAAAAATTATCACCAACTAAGATGTTAAACCTATTAAGTAAAAGATTCAAAAAATTCATCCTCATATTGCTCTCCTTGTCAAAGAAGAGCTCTAACACCTAATTTTTGTTAACTTTATTTAACCCATCAACTACTCATAATGGGTTTCTAATATTATTCCTATCACAAAAGCAATAAGAGGAATCCACATCTGCATTGACTACCATGACTTAAACCTCACTTGTCTAAAAGATAACTTCCCTTTGCCAAGTATCAACCAACTTGTTGATCTAATAGTTGGCCATGAGATTATATCACTTATGGATGGGTTCTCAAGTTACAATCAAATCCTGGTTTCTCTCGAAGATCAACACAAGACAACTTTCATTACCCTATGGGGGAATTTTTGTTATCAGGTCATGCCCTATGGTTTGAAGAACACTAGTGTCACCTACTAACATGACATGACTTATATATTCTATGATCTCCTACACAAAATTATTATAGACTATGTGGATGGCTTACTCAAAAATTCTAAACATTGCCAAGATCACTTAACAATTCTCAAAATCATATTCACTCATCTCCTCTAATATAACATTCGACTAAACCCAAAGAAATGTGTCTTTAGTGTCCTTTCTATTAATCTCTTAAGATTTATCATTTCTCTCCATGGTATTGAAGTCAACCCAGCTAAGATTTCAAAAATACTAGAGATGCCTCCACCTACTAATATAAAATAACTTTGTAGCTTGCAAGGCAAGCTTCAGTCAATCTACTACTTCATATCCCAATTATCAAATCATTGTCAACCATTTCCCCATCTCCTCAAAAAAGATGTCTCCTTCTATTGGAATATAGATTACCAAGAAGCCTTTGATGTACTCAAATGGTATCTCTTTTCCCCACCAGTTCTTATTCCACCTAAAGAAAACTAGCCTTTCTACCTTTACATCTCAGTAATAGACCATTCTCTAGGTGTTATGATTGCACATCGAGATGATCACCATCAAGAACAAGTGGTTTACTATATAAGTCGCACATTTATTTATTATGAAACTCAATATACCCATACCAAAAATCTTTATCTCACCTTGCTCTTTGCATCCTCCAAGCTCTACCATTACCTCTTAAATCACAAAACCTACATCATCATCCATACTGATCCCTTCAAATACATGCATTTCAAGCCATATCACAACCAACGTGTATCTTAGTGGCTCATGCTCCTTACTGATATTGATTTAGAGTTTATTCAACAAAAGTCTATCAAGGGGTACTAGTTAGATATCACCCCTTTACCTGAAAACCAACCTTTAAACCTTGAATTCCTTGATGAATCCATCGTAATGATCTTCACTAATGACATCTCCTATCAAATGATGATGTTCTTTTATGGGTCTAAATGTCAACATGGTGGAGGTGTCGGGGTCATTCTTATTCCTATTGATGGTGAGCCTATGCCTTTGTCATTAAACTAGATTTTGAAAGTACTAATAATATCTCCAAATATGAGGCTTTGATCTTAGGGCTTTAAAAAACTATTTTCTTGGGTATCAAATCAATAACCATTTTCGGTGATTCCTAGCTAGTGTTTAATCAAGTTAATGGTTCTTTCTTATGTAAAAATGAAATTATATAGTGATATAAACATCATGTTGATATTTTATTAGGATCATTTGAATCTTAACTCTTTCAAACTATTCCACAATCTACAAACAAGTTTGATGACACAATGGCTTCACTTGATTCACACATACCCTCTTCACCCTCTTCCTCAAAAATCTATCACCATGCATTGCTTAACATTGCCCACCTATTATCAACTAACAAATTTTTTATTAGAAATGTAAAACACAACCCACATAAGAAATGGTATAATCATCTCGCAGATTACCTTTCCTTTTCTATTACCCCTTTTGACCTCTCCAATAATGGGAGGTGTGTCTTCATGAAATGTGCCACTCATTACACTATGCTAGGGGGACTTCTCTATAAGTGAGGTTTTGATGGTATCCTCCTTAGATGTCTCACTAGTACTGAGACCCCCTTCACCATTAAGGAAGTCCATAATGGGATTTGTGGTGGACATTTCAATGGTCACATAGTTGCCAAGCATAATATTTGACTCAGCTATTATTGGCCAACACTCCATCAAGACTGTAGTGATTATGTTTAGCATTATGTCCAATGTCAGCAACACACTAACCTCCTTTAAATTCCAAGCCATGCATTACAAGTTACTAAATATTTTTGGCCCTTTTCCTAATGGGGCTTAGATCTACTTAGTGAGATTAACCCTCATTCATTCCTTTGTCACCATTTTATCATTACTGCTACTAAATACTTCACCAAGTGGGTTGAGGCCATTCCTCTCATCTCCACTAAGATTGAAAAAATTGTTGACTTTATCAAGCATCACATCATCTATAATTTTGGTCTACCCCATAAAATTATAATAGATAATGGCAAATATTTCAAAATAAAGGCTATCCAAAATCTTTGTGACACCTTTGGAATCAAATTAAGCTTCCCATCATCATACTATCCACAAGAAAATGGATAGATAGAAGATTATAATAAAACATTGACCAAAATCTTCATGAAGGTAGTCAATGATATTAGCAAGGATTGGCACATGCATATTTCCTTTGCTTTATAGACTTATTGTACCAGCATTCAAACCCCTACAGGTGCTACACCTTTTTCCTTGGTCTATGGGATGGAGGTTATTTTTCCTCTTGAGGTCTAGATTCCTTCTCTTCACATCTCTCTAAAAGACACACTTACTAAAGATGAATTTCATCAAAAAAATTTGGCTCAACTCAAGTTTTGTGATGAACACCATATCATAACCCTTAACCACCTCTAAATCTATCAAGAGTGTATCAAACATTATTACAACAAAAACCTCAAGGAGTGATATTCCAATATCAAAGATCTCATTTTAAAGGAAAATCAACATGTGACGAACATAGAGAAAATCAAATGGGGTAAGTTCTCTCCTAATTAGCTTAAACCCTACATCATAACTCACAAGTATGGCTCAAGAACTTATCGCTTGTCTTCTCTCAAAGGAAAGCTAGAACCTAAAACTTTAGATGCTTTATACCTATGACCATTCTGTTGTTAATCAAGTGATGCTTCACATCATGTTTAACTTAAGCTCATCCCTTGAGTAACCTTATTACATTCATCTCCCTTCCTCTTAACCCTTACTCCTACACACTTAGTTAACCTACAAAGTGATATGGTTTTTCCCTCAAAGTGGAAAACCCGTAAGCCTCTATAGTCTTATCCATGACTAAATTTATAAAATAATATAATAAAAATTGAAGTGTCAAACTTCCTTAGGGATGACAGTCCACTTTTTGAAATAAAATTGGTAATGAATAACAAAATGAAAGAGATAGTAAGAGAGATATTTGTACCATTCTTATAGTCTAAGTGCAGTAGAGAGTGACATAGTGTAGGTAATGTGAGTTGTTAATGTTTTTGGAGGTTGTTTGGGCAAGCTTAGGGAGGTTAGTAGAAATACATAGTTGCCAACATTGATTAGGATACTGATGTTAGTAAGGAGATATGGTCAATGTTAGTTATATGATCGATTTTAGTTATGTGAATGATATCGATAGGGGAAATAGGTTATCAAGGGGTTGAAAGAGATGTTTCTAAGCTAGGAGGTGGATGTTGGTAAAGCTTATGAGGTTTAAAAGAGTCATAAGGGAGTGTGTAAGACTCAGGTGGGTCTAGATAGAAGGTTGGTATGTTTGGAATAGAGGAAAATAGGTGGAGTTTTAAAAATCCTCCACAAAGAGAGTTAGGATGTTCATAAATTGATAAATAATATAATATAAAGGAATTACCAAAACATAGAGATATACTTAGCTAATGAAATGTATAAACCTTGGGTGCTAGATAGATGGCACTAGTGAGGCATGTTGAATTAATAGGTGAATAGAAAGATAAGTGCATGTTGTTAGTTTAGAAGAATACAAGCTTTGTATAGTTTATTAATTCCTAATCTAGACTAACTTGTGTAGAGTAATAGTAAGTCTGGATGTATAAATTTGAATGTTAAACCCTATAGGTGAATAAGTAAGTTTTTTTTATTTTTGCTAACCTACATATCAATTTAGAATTTGGCTTAAGTAACTAACATTGGTGATCCCATCGACATCGGCCATGGGTTGACCGACATCAGTGGCATGAAAATAGGTAAAAGGGCTATTTTTAGCCTCTTTTTTGTTCTTTCTCATAACAAGTGTGGTATCCATTAGGAAATGATAGAAATGTGAGGTTAAGAAGGACATAGTTAGTTAGGAATTTATTTTTGGGGTGACAAAAAGTCATGGATAGTTAAGATTAGGGGACTAAGTTTTGAGGTTACTCAGAGGGTAAGAATTAGTCTTAGGATGAGGTGGCTAGATAAGGTGGCATAAGTATTTTTTTAGACCAAAGGGCATGACTCGATAACAAAAATTCCCCCATGGGGTAATGAAAGTTATCTTGTGTTGATCCTTGGGAGTAACGAGGATTTGATTGAAACTTGAGAACCCATCCATAACTAATAGCATCTCATGGTTGGTTGTTAGATCAAAAAGTTGGTCAATACTTGGCAAAGGGAAGTCATCTTTTCGATAAGCAAGGTTTAAGTCATGATAGTCAATGTAGATGTAGATTCCTTTGATCACTTTTGTAATAGAAATAATATTTGAAACCCATTATAGGTAGTAAATGGGTTGAATAAAGTTAATAGAAAGGAGGCATTGGAGCTCTTCTTTGATAAAGAAAGCAATACAAGGATGCATTTTGTGAAGCTTCTACATAACAAGTTTAGCATCTTGGTTGGTGACAATGTTATGGGTGATGATAGAGAGGTTGATAATAGGAATGTAGTTATAAGACCAAGCGAAGGCTTTGTTATGGTCATTAAGAAATGTGGCATAATTTGCTTTCTTAGAGGAATCCAAAGACTGACCAATTTTAAGGACATGGGGATTATCATGAGAGGGGAAATTAATTTCAATGGTTGATTCATTTAACATATCCACCAAAATTATAAATAATAAAAGAGTCTCATATTCCTGAGCCTATTTATGTTATGATTATGGTCTTTGCTAATACATGCACATCATGCCTCTTTATTTCCCATCCTAATCACATGTCAATTTTTCTATTGAGATCACATCTCATGACAAGATTCAATCATCATATCACCTTTCTACTAGTTCTTCTTGATTCTTAGATTTATGTGTTTAATACGTATCCATCTCAAGCATAACTAATCCAAACCATACTAAAACTAACAAACTATTGCTCATAAGAAATCTACCCAACACACAACCATAGTTTCTCTAAACAATAATAAATAGAAAAACTATCAAGCCTACTTCATCTATTTTAATCATACACCATCACAAACATAGACAATTTTTGAATTAAAATAACATAACCAACCCATTAATTTTAAGCATACACCATCACAAATGTGGAAAAATTCTAAGATGATGCTCACAAATCAACTATGCATATACCATCACACATATGGGAAATGCTAGTCTAACTCAACTCACACACTCGACATTAACATAACATAAATATCAACATCATCACCATCAAATTAACACATATAATAAATGTGTGTGTGTGTGTGTGTGTGTGTGTGTGTGTGTGTGTGTGTGTGTGTGTGTGTGTGTGTGTGTGTGTGTGTGTGTGTGCATGCGCTAAAAATGAATTTACATCAATGGATCATAAAAATATCATCTCTCTTTAAAAATATACATCTCTCATCTTTGGCTCGTAGGTCAGTATGTATACAACATATATAACAATAAAAAAATCTGGCACTTAGAATCCTTGAGGCTATACTTATGGTCATAAAGAAGTAGTATCATCACCACTCTCTACCTATCTATGTCTTCATGAGCTAGAAGCCATGGAACGTGTCACTAATCTCTCCTTCTCTCTAAATTTGGAATACCTCTTAATCTATGGGAACTCCTTAATGGCCCTCATAATAAGCAATCTCATCAAGACCAGTGTTGTACCTCACTAGAGATACAGTCTATGGTAGACCTATCACACCTACTGAAGTCCCCTATATTAATCCCTATGGTAGAGGAGGAGGAGTATCTTGTCCTACTACTCTCAAACTATCCCTCTCCATTATTAGTGTAGTAACTTGACCCTATATTGCCCAACTTGGACCTATAATGTCATAACTTTTCCTTGTAAGACCAATACCTATGTTTGTGCTACATCTGAAGCCTATACTACCACATCTTGAACCTATATTACTACATCATGTTCTTGTACCACTACATCTTAGGCCTATACAACTACATCTATCTCTCTCATCACTTCCTAAAAATTTGGTGGTAGCCTCCTGACCTAAACTATGGGATGGAAACCTATCCACCAAGCTAGGTAAGCCATTATGAATCTAATATGTACTACAATTAGCCCTATTAGATGCTCCTCAAAATTTGGCCCATCTACCTCCTGGGGTAAGGGTGGGGGTGCCATTATATCATCCCTCCTATATCAAAGAAAGGTAGGAGGTACATCTTGTAACAAGCTGAACTATATCCTAACTAGTGCCATGGGTATCATCTCTAGCTCTCCATCTCATCTCCCTCTAACCAATAATGTGCTCTATAAACTAACAAGATACTCTACCTATCTCTAAATTATATTTATTTCAAGTAGGGCCTCTAAATAATATCTATGAGAATCAATCCCTCTATCATGTTCTTATAATGATTAATATCTAGAATTATTCCATCTACTCATGTCTGGGCCATACCATCTAAACTTGAACCTAAAACCAACTACAATCATGGTGGGTAACCCTAATAGTCATGTCACCATGATGTCTTCATATACCCACAAATGGAGTAAATGTTTGACACATAAACTATATTGTCATTTCAGCCTCAACCCCCATAACTCTATATAATTATGCTAGAAAAGTTGGTCCACATGCAAATATGATCTTCTACTCAACCTTATATGCCAAAACACCTATCATTGTAATAGGAAATTTCCCCCAATTCGTGTTTGTTAGTATATATACTATAATCGTTATCATCATTAGGATACTCAATCAATGTTGTTCCTCATCGATAATATATAGTGGCTCATATGCAAAGCTCATTGAGTGATATGTCACCTCGCTAACATGCTCTCCAAATAATGTAACCATGTGAATATCATGCTCTTCTCTCAAAAATGAGAAGAGATCCTCACCTTGGAGTAGCAATTATAAAATCCTATATACATCTCATGTGTCACTATCAACTCTCCAATCAACAAATAGAAGGTGTTGGTCATGTGATCCCACCTCTATATCAACACTATCATCAAATTATCATCCAATGAAACTCTATAATATCATCACACTCCTCATAACCCTATGACTACCATGTGCTCCCACTCATCTAGGGTGACATCTCTTCTCATCTATGTTAGTAGTGTAGGTAGTTGATCTCATAATGTAAACTCTTACCTAGCCTACATCCACACACACACAACTCAAGTCACATACTTTCCAATATAACCCAATACCCTTTTTTTCCCTCTTCTATGGGAGAAATACATTCATCTAAGGCCATCAACTAGACTATGTAGGTAGCACTCAGTTGACATGGGGTATTTTAAGATTATCTCAGTCATATACCCACCTAAGTATCTAACTTGTTCTCCTACCTAAACCTTAAGCCTCAATACCTATCTCTCCACTCTAAGCCCAACTACCTATCATAATTCTAGACCCCATAGCTTATATCTCAAACCCTGAACCCTATAACCTATCTTTGAGGCCCTAGGAACTATGACCTATTTCAACCTACCTTTTCCTAACCATTTCCCTTAACACATTTTTAACCATACCTCAAAGCTTTGTCCCTATGCACTAGAAGAACTACATTATCCTAAGGCCCTCAATCAGGTTATGTAGGTAGCACTCAATTGACATAGGGTATTATAAGGCTAGTTTGGCCATTAGGCTAGTTGACTAACTCGATTAGGGATCCAAAATTGGCCTTTTCTCCTATTTTGGGTTTTTCATGGTCACTAACATTGGTCTTATATGTTGATATCAGTACTTGGTGTTGATCAATTTTAGTGGACCCCACTGACATTAGCACCATGTCGGTTGATGTCAGTGAACCCCACTGATATTGGTGACTAGTTTGGCCCTAGGGTTGAACAACCTGTCTCCCTCTTTTGAGTTTTTTCCTTAAAACTACCCCTAAATCCCTCCCAAATTTACGTAAACCTACCCCACCCCATTTCCTACCCCCCTAAAAGCATTTTTTCACAAAAATTTTAAATTTAGCCTAAAATGACAAATTAACAAACTTAATTTCAAATTTAACTCATAAAGACTCTTACCTCATCTCTCCATCTCTTTCAGGCTAGAATAACTAGCCCTTATTGTGGCATTCCTCTAGTTGGGTCCCCTCCTAACTCTACTATCTCACTAACATTTAGAGCTCTTTTTATCTCCAATCAAATATTACAAATGAGTTCTAGTGGGCTGCCAAACCCATTTTTGTCAGGTTTGGTCACCCACTAATGTCAACATCCTTAACCTAAGCCACTAACATTGACAATACTTCCTACCAACATCAATGACATAACTAATGTTAGTACCCTTAAATTAGAGTTTCCAACCCAAACCACAACCCTTTAGACTATACCATTAATTTGGGGCAAATTGGAGATTACGTATATCTCCTTGACCATAACAAATAACCTTGGAGATAACTTAAATCTCTACCCATGATGAATTTAACTAGAGATCATAAATATCTCCTTGACCATTAACCCTTTTAAACCAACCTTGCATTGCTTATCTTGACTACTTATGTTACCTTGCTATAGTTGGCTATTGTACACATACATGTGTATCAAGTGTTTTGGATCACAACCAAGATAGTCCTATCACCTGTAACCTTTTGTGTTTACCAGGGGCACTTCTTACCTTAGATACCTAGAACACATAGACTATTAAAGATATAACTTTGATCATTTTAACCTTAACAAATATCACTTACAAGCTATGATTTGGTTATTTCTATCTGAGTCCTCCTCACCTTTACTCCTTAATTTTGTCAATTATAACTCATAGTAGTATACACACAAGTAGAGATACCATGTTCTCACTCAACATCCACCCACCGAATTCACTCCTTATCAAATTGGTACCTGATTCTAGTTTCTCCTCTATAAGTTCTCATTTTGAGGGAGGATACCTCATATAATACATGGAGCATCCAATTCTTTTTTTTGTCTTACAACTTGTTAGTACAAATTATAAGACAAAAAGGGGTAAATGTAGAAACCAAAATTAAGTCACACATGTGTGTAACTCCTTATGTCAAACCCACCTTGAGCCCATTTTAATAACTAACCTTCATAACCCATGCTTTTACCCCTCTCACATTTAATTAATTTAAAATATTTAATTAAGATAATTAAAAAATACTTATGCCACCTTACCTAGCCACCTCATCCTAAGACTAATTCTTACCCTCTAAGTCACCTCAAGACTTAGTCCCCTAATGCTAACTATCCATGACTTGTTCTCACCCCAAAAATAAATTCCTAACTAATTATGTCCTTCTTAACCTCACATTTTTACCATTTCCTAATGGATACCACACTTAGCACGAGAAAGAATAGAAAATAGGCTAAAAATAGCCCTTTTACATATTCTCATGCCACCAACATCGATCAACCCATGGATAATGTCAATGGGATCATCGACATTGGTTACTTAAGCCAATTACCAAACTAATGTTTAGGTCAACAAAAATTAGAAAAACTCAATTATTCACATACATGTTTTAGCATTCAACTTTCTGCATCCAAACTTACCATTACTCTACACAAGTCAATATAGATTAGGAATTAATATAATTCATAGAGATTGGATTCTTCTAAGCTAACATCATGCACTTGTCTTTATATTCACTTATTGCTTCAACACACCTCACTAGTGCCATCTATCTGGCACCCATGGTTCATCCATTTCATCAACTAAGTATATCTCTATGTTTTGGTAATTCCTTTAAATAGTCATTTTATAATTACTTTACATTATACTATTTATATTTTTTGAACATCCTAACTCTCCCAATAGATGATTTTTATAGCTTATTCACCTATTTTACTTTGCTCTAAACATACCAACCTTTTATCTAGACCCACCTGAGTCTTACACACTCCCTTATGACTCTTCCCAACCTCATAACCCTAACCAATATCCACCTCATAGCTCAAAAAAGTCTCATGAAACCCCTTGAGGACCTACTAACCCTACCAACATTAGTCACATAATTGACATCAATCATATAACTGACATTAGCCATATCCCCTTACTAACATTGATAGCCTAACTAATGTCAGTGACTATGTATTTCCACTAACCTCCTTGAGCCTACCTTAACCAGCTCCAAAAACATCAACAACTCACATTACTTTCACTGTGTCATTCTTTGTTACACTCAAACTACAAGAATGGTATGGATACCTCTCTCTTACTCTCTCTTTCATTTTGTTATTCATTACCTATTTTGTTTCAAAAAGTGGACTATCATCCCTAAGTAAGTTTGACACTTCTAGAAACAAGTGTGTAGCTTGGTATCCCACTCATATATCTTCTAACAAATATTTTTGGTGGTAGTACTTTATTATTCATATGTAGTCTTCCCTAGCTAAATAAGAATTCTCAACATCATCTAGATATAACACATAACCAATCTAGGTTCTCTCTAATCCCTACCCTTCATCTCTATTTCTCCTTAAACATTAAATAGATTCAAAATTTAGTGAAACACACACATCTCAAAATATTATATCAAATAGGCATATGTGTTACATGTTTTTAAAAATAACCTAGTGTAATTCTATCCATCCCTAATCTATGGCAAAACATCCCTAATCTCATTCCCACTTCTGCTTGGTTTTTCTCACTATCTACTTCACTAGGTCTTTTAGTGATAAGTCAACTTCTATGACTAGTTTATTTTATTTGAAGTTTTGAATATACTTATAAACCACCATGGGCATAATACATAATTCTCAATATTCAACCTCCATCTACTTATCAACTTTGACTTTGTCAACTTTGCTTGCTAAAGTGAATTTTTTAGAAACATGGATTTTCTTATAGGGTCCACTCACTCATCAGTCAAACCAGTGCCATTTAGAGGTACCTAGGAGTACATTATATAATAATAAAACTAGGTCATCCAATTCATTTTGAGCTATTTTTATCAATTAATTCCATATCAAGTCATTATTAGGGTTTTAAGGCACTAAAAATTAGTTTATACTCTTAACAATAACTCATAAAGGATTTCCCCTCACTCCAAAAAATAATTCCTAGAGAATACACTTAGGACCCTTCCCAAACTACCATGAACTACTCAGGATCCAATGTGAAGGATTGATGAGACAACCAACATGAGAAAGTCCTTGGGTCTACAACACTCCATTCTAACACTAGAGAGACCTTAAAACCCACTTTTCATGATTTATCCTTAAGACTTTGACCTCAAACTTGGTAAACACACTTGAAATAACCTATCATACCTAAAAAAATTATATTATTATCTCTATCACCTTGAAAAATTAACTTGACCCCTCATTAGGCCACAGTAGGTCTCTTTGCACATTAGGCTTTGAACTACCAGTCACACTTATACCTTGAACATACCTTAAAACCACTTGAACTACTCTCAACACCTAATAATCATGTCTATAACCTCATACCATTCCCACACATTTATAATATTATTATCAAAATCCTCAAATTGCTCACCTCATCATGCTACCAAGCCTATGCCTTCTCACTAGGTCTCTTCATGTAAATGAATAAGACATCAACTAGCCTTTAAACCTCCTATAAAATATTATATACCTTATATACATGGTTTTATAATTTCAAACATATTATCACATGCTCTAATACTAATTTTTATCCTACATAATTATTGAAAACACTTCATGGTACCTTATTAGTTCAATCAGGGTCTATGACTAGTCTAGTCGCATGGTTAGGCTAAAGAGCTTACCCCTATAGGTTTACCTTGAAACTTTGTTGATTTTTCTATTACTTCATATGTATTCTTTGGAATGCTTAAACATCCACTCATAACTATGTGTATCCATATTACCATACCACCATCTTCATACCTTCTCATAGGGTATCTTTATTGTTGAGGTGTTTTTAATGATGTCTTCAAGGTGGCCAGTAGTATCTATGAGATGATATGTATGCATTATCCTCAATGAAAAAGTTAATTTTAGTGATCACATACTTATTCTTATACCCTTAGGTTTTATTCTTGTTATGGATTATATTGATGATGTGTTGTTGATACAAATACCCTATTAGGTATCATAAGTTCCCGGTATACTTGTGGAAATGAAAAGAATCCATTTGAGTAGTCTTGTGAATATCTATGTTATTATAGTCATCTTGGTAGAGTCTCCTTAGTGGGAAAATTGATTATGTCATAATTCACACATGTGAAGGTGTCAAAATAAAGTGGTCACATATGTATGTTTAGTTTTATTCTTAGAGAATGTGTTTCAAGTTTCATGCCTTGACATGATGTATATAAAAAGTTATGATGGTTCAAATTTAATATCCTAGGAAGATTTCATTATTTTTATACTTGGTCAAATTTCCATTTTTTAGTGATTGTTAGAATTCCAATATTTGAATTTTACAAGGGAAACCAGTTGTGATTTTTTTATTTGTATCTTGAGCAAATGGATGATTTTGATGATTGACTAGAAATCAAAATGGTAAATATCTTCAAGTGAAATCCATGGAAATTTATTAGAAAGTTCTATTGGTCATACAATTGCATTTATTTCAGCTCAAAGTTTACCAAGGGTTTAACCTTTATTTATTAAGGACCTAAAAAGGGTGTTTTAGTTTGTATTGATGATATTTGGATGTTTCATTATCGTTTATCTATTGGAAAGTGTTTTATACTCCTTTAGGATCACCAATGTGTATTTTATAGGTGTAACCAATCCATATTTAGTATGAACCATTACTTGGAAGTTGACTTTTTATTCATTCATGGTGTTTTCATGTACAAGGCAAATGATTGAATGGTTTTTCATATGCATAGGTGTGTAGTGATTAATGAAATCACTTGAGGGTCTCTTAAGGGTCATGTGGCATGGATCCATATGCTTAGAAGTGGTCTTATGTTTCTAGTTTGCTCGATTAAGTGTTAAAGGGATGAATAGGTCTCTATGGGACCTAAAAGCAACTTAGGCCTTATATAAAGGTGTTGTGATCTATCAATGCTATGATTTACATGTATTAGTGGTGTTGATATATTTATAAGTGGTATACAAGCCTTAATGGTTAAGAAATTTATTGTGGTTGACCAAGAAGGTGGTGATCATGAAGACTCTATATGAAGGTTTGTAGAGATTTGTGAGTGAAGAACAATGAAGTGTGAGTAAGCTTGGTGGATAAATTAAAGAACAAAGTAGTGTGAGGGATATGTGTGTGACCTAGTGGTTATGTTTATATTATGGTAATATTTTTTTGTAGGTTTTATGGTTGAGGATGAGTGAATATGTGTAGAGTGATCTAAAAGGATTTTTTAGGTGAATTGCTTTTGTGAAGGATTGAGAAAGTGTAAAGGGTTGAAGAGAGTTGATATTCATTATTTCTCCATTATATTGAAAGGAAATTAGATTTTTGGAGGTGTTGATATCATATATGTTGTGTGGGTGCTCAACATCTAGGGCAAATGGGATGCTTAGGGGTTGGTGTTCCTTATGGAATGGGTGCTTCACTATAGTCTCTTGTTTTTGATCTCTTATAAGACTATAGTCCATTTATTTTTAGGATTGAGAGTGATTTTTATCTCTCATGAGGGTTTACCATATAATTCATGTGTTATATGCTTTGATCTTGAATCATTTTCTTTATTTATTTCAATGAATGATTTATATGCTTCATGAATGCTTATGTTGAATGGTTAAGATTTTTAAGAATTTGAATTAAAGTTTATTTTATTGCATCACTATTTTACCCACCTCTCATTGATTTTACCTATAATAATTGGTATCATAGCCACACTTTATTTAAAATTATAAACATTTGAAGGTGATCAACCGTACAATGGGTAGTCATAAAATACAAGGTGGTTTATCTAATAAGAAAACACCACTATTTAATGAATCCAATTACATTTTATAGAGTGTAAAGATGAATACCTAAATCATGTCTCTAGGGTTTGACATTTGGCAATATATTATGGATGGCTATTCCACACCCCCTACTCCTTCAACTAGTGTAGTTGATAATAAGTTAATTGAGAACAATTCTAAAGCAATGAATGCTATCATTTATGGCCTATTAGAGGTTGATTTCACTGAAGTGATCCATTGTAAGTCTACTAAGGAAATTTTGGGCAAATTGTAAATCATCTATGAAGGGGATTCAAAGGTTAATTTGGATGCATTGTAGACTTACAGAATGTAATTTAAGGTCCTAGAAATGAAGAAAGAAGTTACTCTGGCATCCTATATTCTAAGGGTTGATGAGGTAGTGAAAATGATTAGAAGTCTTGGAGAGAAGCTTAAATAAGTTACTATAGTACACAAATTATTAAGGTCTATCACCCTTAATTTTGGTTCAAAAGTATCTACTATAGAAGAATGGCATGATATAACAAAGATAAAGATGGATGAATTGCATGGCATCCCTACTGCCTCTGAGATGAGAATCAATGAGGATAAAACATTGACTAGTATTTGATTCATAATAAGATATAATTCTCTTGATAAGAATAAAAAAGAATAGTAACCATGGATCTATAGCTTCTACCTTATTTAAATGTCAACCCAAGGACATAGAATTGATAACATGACATCACTATATGTGCACACTTAATCTCTAATTTGACATTTTTCTAATTGTATCTAAGATGTTGAAGTGTAGTAAATTAAATTCTTGAATGAAATATAAATAAAGTACAATAAAATAAATGCTTTTGTGTGGAATCTTCCCTAATTAAATCTAAGCAAGAATGTAAATCACACAACTCAAAAATGAAACATACAACACCCAAGGAAATGAAATAATATGCTTAGCTACACAAATAGGTTAGATTGTTATTGTATCCTTCCAAAGGGGGTCCTTCCTCCTTACAACTCTAGCTTCAACCCTTCCTTTTACAAAACTACATCAAACTCAGAATTGCTCACTCATATTAATCAAAAGTGCAGTAATGAATTATTGCATGAAGTTACAGTCAAAATTGCTTAGTAAAATATACTTCTAACAATCTCTATTCAACATATATTATTTTTTATATACTCTTAACTCTATTGATACATATTTATATACCATAGAGGATATTGTTTTATGTAAAACAATATATACATTTTATTCCAAGATACACTTGAATTGAGATAACTAAAATTGGTTCCTCCCACTAAAGACATCTTATATGTGAATCTTGTGACTTTGTTATAGGATAAACGAGGATATTTTGTTCTTTAACGACTTCCTTATTGAAATCCATGGAAGTTAGAGTCATTTTCATGATTCAGTTAAAAAAGAATCAAAATCTATTTATCCATAGTTTTGGTCATGTATTAGCTGCAGGATGATCTATGTAATGGGATTACTTTTGCTACAGGATGCTCCATGCTATATACCTATTTATCCAAAACATATTTAAAACACATTCATATAAAAATCATCCCAAATCAATACACAACCATCATATATTTAATTTCAATACATAATTCTAACTATTCAAAAGAGTTTGAAAACATAATTCTATATGGTTTATGACAATAGAAAGCTATATGGAAAAGTGTTCAAAAGCATGGTAAACAATCAAGATGGGTACAATAGATGGACACAATAATAAGACATTTATAGGGTTCATCACACCCCCCAATTTAATATCTTTCTCAACCTCAAGCACCATACTTTTTCATTCCCAATTCACAAAGAAATCTGAAATCCACTGGATCGATAGCACCACTAAAAAGGTGAGCATAAACTCTATGGCTCTATTCAAATAGTTGCCAAATTTTGGCTTCTCTAGCTTCATCCACTAGGGTTTTATCTTTCTAATTTATAACATGATACTAAAATAGGGGTGTTTTGAAATTTAGGTTCAAAATTTTTGATCCCATGTCACCTACAATAATAATGTATTTTGTGGTCCTAAGAAATGTTGTATTTAAATTAAAAGGGGAATAGGGATCTCTCTTTCTTAGTGGTAATGTGAGCCCATTCCATTGTTTAGTGCATGATTCTCTTAAAATAGGACCAATAGAATATATCAATCCTAAATAAAAATCTTGGACCTCATCACATTTATTTACAAACCAAGTTCTTACTTCATTCTTCAACATAATATCATCTCATTTAGCTAATATAACATTAGGTGTCACTAATTTTCTCCTGATAAGTAACTGGCTTTCATTTTCCTTTTTATTATATTCTACTATATTTCTTCCTCTTCTCTATTCATTCAATAATTATGATGAAAATTATTGTAATTATACATCTCCAACATATATATTGTGATTTCATTCTCTATTATATGGAACAACATAATTGTGTAGGTAGAACTCACATAATTGTGCTTATTATTCCTACAAAATTACTTTATAAATATAAAATAAGGAAATTGGATGAATAAATTCATATAATATATTATAATAAATTACCATAAACATGAATTTGTTCCATTGTTATTCAAGATAAATTGAATAAACTTTTGTAGGAGGCTTGCAATCAAGGAATTCTTGTGTTGTACCAGCCATGTCCTCAACATTCTATTTCAGTTTGGTGATGCTCTCTTCCTTTAATTTATTTTCCTATTTTATTTCCTCAGTTCCATCAAAAATTCAAATTGAATATCCATCCAATTCAATAGTTTAGAAGATATTACAAAATAGGATTGATACCTGACCTCAGGGGTAGCTTTATGTTCCTCTTGCTGATTGACCTCTACACAAGGTTATGGACTGTTTGATACAAGATGATCTTTGGTTGAGGGCTAAAGATGATAAGCTAATATAGAAAGTATATCTAGACCTCCACCAGATTGATCTTGTATCTATTTTCTTAGTTTCTCAATTTATTTTAGGCTTTCTAAAGAGTAGAAAATTCAATTTGTGTAGTAGGTTGTTATAATTGTTCAACTTCTTCCTACACAGGTTCCTCATGCAACTCTTGTTCTACTTCTTGTACTGGTTCCTCATATAATTGTTCAAAAATGTGTTCAACTTATTCTTTTTCTTCATGTAATTCTTTAAGACTCTATTCAATCTTTTTTGCTTCTTCCTCTATTGGCTCTTCATGGAATTTTTCAAAACTATGCTCAAATTATTCTGCTTCTTCTTGATGAAATACTAGAGAACAATATTCCCTATCTATTTTAGCCTCTAAAAATTCATTACTACTAGCATTTATTTCTTTCCTAGATTCTTCATTTATTTTAACAATAGAATAAGGTTTAGTTCTCATCTTTCTCCTCAATATATGAGATCTACAAGGAGTAAGGGTTAACTTGATCTTATTGGAAGAAGGTAGAAGTTCCTCCTAAGACTTGTCTAAATCAAGTCATAGAATGAGTTTTTTACTCTTCCTTTTAGATTCCCTACCTCTAAAATTCTCATCTTCAGTCCTTGATGTAGGTTCTTATGTTGTAGGAATACCTTCTTCCATAGGTTCTTGTGTGGCTATAGGAAGGTTTTCTACTACATGTTATTATGGTTTTACAGGGGGCTTCTTTTTTTGATATTTATTATTCAACCTCCAATTATTCTTTTCATTAATTTATTTCTCTTTCACTCTCTTCATTTCATGGTATTTGGGAAAACTCCTCTCAACTAATGTTGGGTCTAGTTACTTACAAATAGTCTTGAACAAGTAACTGGATGAGACAATAGTGGGAGAGAGATTTAGAATTACCTTTTTGAAAAGCCTCTGACATTTTTGTGATCATGTGAAGAAATTTTTTGGGAATATTTATCCTCATTCTATGCTATAAATTATTCAAAAACTTGAAGTGTAGGCCATGGAGCTTATAATACATCCTTCATAGATGAAATATCTAGAGATAAACTTAGTAGCCTTAGCCCACTTTCCTGGTAGTGACAAGCTTGTTGTGCCATTGAGTTTTCTAGGAATTCATTTTATCTATTATAATTTCATCTCTTATCCTCATCATAATATTTGTCTTACCTTTCCTCCCCTATTCTAAGTAGTCTTATTACTCTATTGATGGCTATTTCTATCAACTTTATTTCCATCCCCTTTATCGTTACTAAGCTATTATGCAATGTATCAACAAATTTCTCTACAATTATTTCATCTAAGGCCTATATTTTATAAAAAATATTGTACCCATCCTATATGATAGAATCAAGCCAAGATTTTTGGGTTGTTAGTCAAGGGGGTGATATCTAGTGGTTCATGTTTCAAAAAATCACCTTCCATATTGTGTGAGTTCCAGGTCTAGGTGATTTCAATAAGGGTTTTGGGTAATGGTATAATGATTTGCAACTTTAGATTTAGGAGGTGAAATAATCCTTTTTAATTAATGAAAAATCTCACCCCAACTTAATTTTTCACTTATCCTCGAGGGTCAAAGTTGACATGCACAAAAAACTCATGGTAAGAGTAAATGGTGGTAGTAGCAGTTATGTCAATGGTCACATCAACAAAGGAGATGGTAACCAAGTGTGATAAGGATAAGATAGGGTGACACATAAAAGCATTAAGTCTTATCATATTTTTATAAATAATTAAAATGTATGACAATAAATAAATATAGAATAATTAATGTACCACCTATATAAATACCTTTCATAAATGTGCAAATGATGATGTAAAGTGATGATCATGTCATACACTAGCATTTGAGTGGGAGAAAACACTTTATGTAGGATGGAATGTAGGAATACATCATGTAGTAAGATATGATTCCTATAGCAGTAAGTGTTATCCTACAATAACAAGTTTTAATCTTGAAACAACAAGTTTTTCACCTATAGCAACAAATTCTCCATCCTATAGTAAGAAGAAAAATATATTTCTACTCCAAGGGAATGAATTTATAAGAGAACAAGGGAAAACAAAACTTGTTTTTATTTTATTATATATATATATATATATATATATAATGAATGTAGATCAACTAGTGACCTAGTTTTCTGAGATAACATCTGTCAATAATGTTTGAAGGTTTTCATTGCTAATTTGTTGATTTTTTTTAAATTTTTTAGTCTAAAATCAAATAAAATCATGAGAATATATAGGCTAGGATTTTATTCATCATGAACCAAGCCATTGGGAATGACTTGGTCTTGGCTGTAGGAAGCTTTATTACTCTTGGAAAATATTAGAGAAGGGTTGATATAAATAACCTTCAACTATAGGAATAGGTTGATTTTTTTCATGAAGAAGAGATAGATATTATTATTTAAGAATTTTGTGAGTGAGAGTTTTCTTAGATAATGGTTTATTATATAGCTTGATCCTCTGGCCATTAATAAGTAGTTAGAATTGAATAGAGTCAATGGTCATGAGCTTTATATCTCCATTGTCAAAAACTTGTTTGATCTCATAAGGCCCAATCCATCTAGACTACATATTTTCTTTATGATCCTTATATTTAGAGTTAAAAAGGAGTGCCTAGTCTCTTGGTTGAAAATTCTTAGTCTTAATGTTCTTGTCATGCCATCCTACACATTGTCTTTGCACTATTTTAATAAGATGAAGTTCTTCCTTTCTTAGTTCATCAAGTGCATTTAGCTACATGATCATATCTTGTTTAGCTTGAGAAAGATCCAAGCCCAAAAAAAGTTTTATCCTTAATTTATTATATTCAAAATGAATGAATAGAACATGCTTTTTACCATAAACTAGTTCATATGGAGTGAAACAAATTGTAGTTTTCCAAGTGATTTTATATGCCCAAACTACTTCTAGAAGATGAGTTGACCAATGTTTTCTATGTAGACTGATAGTCTTAGCAAGGATATTTTTCAGTTCTTTGTTTTCCACTTCTACCTAACTATTTTACTAAGGATGGTAGGGAGTAGATTTCTTGTGTCTGATTTCATATTCTTTTACCAAGGTAGCGGTGAGGCTCGATGTGAACTATGGGCCTTGGTCTATGACTATTTCTCTTGGTATTCCATTGTGGGTGAGTATTTATTAATAGAGGAACTCAACTACCTTCTCATCTCAAGCATGGGTTAAGGTTTTGACCTCTACCCATTTGGTGACATAATCAATACACACCAATATGTATTCTTTGTTGGATTTAAGATAAATAGAACCTAAAAAATCTAGTCCCTATTTGTCAAAGGTTTCTAGAACCAGTTGTAGCTATAATGGAATTTCATCAGAGTGAGTGGGATTTTCCATACACTAGCATTGATCACATCTACAAGTGTATATCATGGCATCTTTATGTAAAGAAGGCCAATAATATTTAGTAGTGATTACTTTCATGGCAGTCTATTTGGCAACAAAATGACCCCCATAGGACTCATCATGGTAGGCTCTAAGAATGTCATAAGCTTCATCTTCTGAGATACATATTTTTATAACTAAGTCTAATCTAGTGATAAAGAGATATCCTCCAATATAGGAATATTTTTTTCACTTTTGGATCAAGTGTTGTTTATCTCTAGGTGAGAAATATTATGGTAGTGATCCTGTAGCAAAATAGTTAGTAATATCTACAAACTAAAGAGATTGAATTGTTACAAAAAATAAATGTTCATCAAGAAAATAATCATCATTTTGTAACTAAGATATAAAATTTTATACTACATTATCCTTTCCTGGTCTATCCATAATGATGATATCAAAATCTTATAGCAAAAAGCAACCAATGAATTATCTTGCTTTTTATAGCAGGTTTGTTCATTAAATACATTATTACTACATGATCGATGTGGATAAATAATTGGTAACCTATAATGGAGGATAATTTTTTTTTGATGGCATAGATGATAGATAAAAATTCCTTCTCCATTATAGTATAGTTAAGTTTATCCCCTTAAAGATTCTTGCTGATAAAATAGATTACATAGCTCAAAGATTCATCTTTTTGGCCAAGGATAACTCCTAAAGTGTTGTCAAATGCATCTATATGAATATGAAAAAGGCTTCTTCTAATCAGGCCCTCTTAGAATAGGAGTTATTATGAGAAGGTCCTTGAGTTATTGAAAGGTAGTTTGATAATCATTAGTCCATATAAATTCAACATCTTTAATAAGCAATCTAAATAATGGGTTGACAATTTTACTAAAACATTTGATGAATCATATATAATAATCAACATGTCCTAATATAATTATAACATCTTTATGCTTATTTGGATTGGATATATCCTTGATAATACTTATCTTTGATCTGTCAACTTGAATTTTAAAGGAGATATGTGATGTCCCAACACAATTCCTTTAGTCATAAGCATCTAACAATTTTCATTACTTAGAGATAATTGATGGTCCTAGTAGCATTGAATAATTTTTTTCAAGTCAGTTAGCTTTTCTTTGAATGTCTACCCATAGATGGTGAAATCATCCATGTGGTTTTCAACACATTCATAGGAGAGATCAAAAAATATGCTCAACATAGCCCATTGAAAAAAAGATAGAGCATTGCAAAGAAAAAATGGCAAGATGGCATAGGCATATGTTCCCCAATGGAAATTAAAAATGGTTTTGTCTTGGTCTTATGGAGTAATTAAAATTTTATTATAACCAATATAACCATCTAGGAACAAAAACTACTTCTTCATTGCTAATGTATCCAATTCTTGATCAATAAATAAAAGGAAAAAGTGATCCTTCCTACTAGCAGGATTCAACTCTCAATAGTAAAAAAAATATTCCATTTTCCCCATTTCTTAGGAATAATCACTAGGGGAAAGACACATTGGCTATCTGAGATAAGATAAACAGATCTTACCTCCAAGAGTTTTTACAGCTCAATTTTGACAATGTCTTTGACTACAAGATTCATTCATCATTGGGGTTGGCAATAGGTTTGTATTCTTCTTTAATTTAAATGTGATGCATGCATAAATATGGGGGTATTACTCTCATGTCATGTAGTCCTAGTAAAATGCTATTATATACCTTCCCAGCTTTGTAAATAACTAAATTTTTTGTTGGGGTGTTAAAGAAGTACTAATGTTGAGAGGTTTGTTTGGGAGGATGTCTACCTACTTTGTTAAAGGAATAATGGTCTCTATACTGGTGATTAAATTAGCATAACTATATTAATGGGGAATTAATTGATGTAATGTCCAAATATATCTTTCAGTTTCAACAAAATCATTCTCAAGAAAGGTATTTTGAAAAGGGCATGGTGTACATTCCAATAGGTTGGTGGTTATTCCTATCAACAAGTGTTTTGCAAGATACCAATAAGGATAATTTCTAATTCTTGGGCCTGCAAAGGTAGACTCTAGTCAATTGTATAGAGAGTCTAAAAAAAGACAACTTCTTCAAGGTCATCCATCTAAGGGATTGTTCCATCATTTGAGGAATGCTGAGTTAGTGGATATAACACCAATTTATTGGTGTAATTTTCATTGAAAATTAGCATTTTTCCTTGACTTATAGCCAATAAAGGCATCAACGATAACCAACCATGGGTGACCAAGGATGAGAGGATAACCCCCCAATTTTAGATATAGGATAATAAAGTTTGCTAGATATTGCCAAGAATCCACAATGATAAAAAGGTCCTCAATAATTCTTTCAAGCTTAACGGTTGATCTATCAACCATCTCAAAGATGGTAGGTTTTAGATGAAGAGTGTTAAGCTTTAGTTGCTGCATGGTCTCCATGTTCATCATGTTAATGGCTACACCCAAGTCAATTAAAATATTGGAGATGGGTTGCTCATAGATGCTTACATTAACTATAGGGATTATCGTATTAGAATATTTTGGGGGAACTATATTTCCCAACATTATATCTGTTAATTAGCTAATAACCTAGACTCTTTTAGGATCCTTCTTCTTTCTTCTTGGTTTTTTCAAACATAGCTCTCGAATAGCTTTATTACTTGAAAGATTTGGATTTTTATGCACACATTATTAAGTTGTCCTAAGATATCAAATTCAGGCTCTTGTTAAGGATGTGATATGCTCAATCTCTCTAGAAAGGAGGATTGTCAATTTCTTTTTGATTTTTTGATGGATTTGGCTTAGGATTAGGTATGGGGGGATATAGATTAGTATGGAGTGGATCTAGTTTAAAGTGTTATATGATGATGGGTGAGTTGGGTTGTAGAAGTATATGTCTTGAGTGAAGTTGAACTTGATTAATATCCAAGTTTTATATTAGACATTTCATTATTTTAGTGGATTGTGTCAGTTGAATCAACTTATTAGTAGGATTGGGGATGGGCTGCATAGATAATTGAGTGGTTTGAATAGGTTACTTAGTGTTTAGTATTATGGCCTATTTTTATAGTTATTGTATTTTTTGGGGAAAGCCTTTATTTCCTCTCCATTAATGTTTCCATAGATTAGAGGGATAAAACCATTGCTAGTTTTGGAATTATCCTTATTGAAGTTATTGTCCATTATGTTACATCCATAACTAATTCTATGGTATCTATCAATTTTTTTAGGACCAATTTGGATTGGGTATATTCATCCAAGAATAATATTGAGGATTATTTAATAATTGAAAATTTACAAACATAGAGTTTGATGGCATACCTAGTCTTTATACCCATGATTTCCATTGATCATGAAAAATTCTTGGTTCGCATCTTCTCCTATGGCATGAAACTCTATTATCTCAATATTTTCCTTAGTGATACTAGCTACCCAAGATTTCATGGAGTGGCATGTGCAATCTACCTTCTTATTTCTACATTCAAGGCAATAGGTGGCTAAGGCTTTCTTTATTTCGTCTTGATTTATCTATGTACGTGATGTATCAAGCTAAGTATCTAGGTGACTGATGATGTCCTACTTCATGTCATGGGATAGGCTACTAAATTCACCTTTAGATAATCCTAAAATAGATACTATAGAAGGGGTTCTACCCCTACTTCTATTTATGGTTAATCTAGACTAGTTTGCATATAGAACTGTTATTTCATTAAATGCAGTGTAGAAACATCACCACTAGACATTAGATCTAATGCCTACAGATAATCATCTCTAATTCCTTTTAGGAATATTATCTTGATCGATTACTTGTCCATTATAGTTTTCTTGGATTTTTACAAGCTAAACAAAAATCTTTCTATATATTCTTCTAATGACTTGTCATCAACTTATGTTGTTTGAAATATGTCATCTCTCTTGTAGTTTCTACCTCTACAATAGTCTTGATATTTCATCAAAAAATTCTCCTTCATTTCTTCCCAAGTAGAAATGGAATCCTTTTCAAGTCCCATGAACCATCTAATTGTTACATCTTTGAGTGTTGCTATAAATAGTTTAAGTTTTTGAGTATCTTGATTATAATCATAGTTATGGCATACGATGTCGAACTCAAAAAGAAATGTATCTAGATCCTCAAATCCTTTTCCTCTAAAGGTAAGGAGGGTAGAATGAGGGATATTCTTCATGGGTACATTTCCATCAGGAGTAAAGATAGGAAATTCAAAAGTAATAGACTCATTGGTAGTGTTTTCTTCCTGGTGATCCCTCATAAATACTCTTTGTGTTGGTAGATGAAAGGTTGTTACTACCCAACGCTCAAAATTATTCTCAATTATTTTATTTCATGGGGTGTATAAGATGGAAAATTTATCTTTTTCCTTAGGAATGTATGGCTTCCTATAAAATGGGGATGGTATGAAGGTTTTAGAGGATTCAACTAGTGTCTTAGGAAATATTCTCTCTAAATTAGAATATTTTATTAGCATGGTGTTTCTTCTAGGGGAAAGAATAGCTTTGAATGCCTCCTTAGCAAGAAAATTGGGTGATAGAGGGAAGTGAACTTCATATTCATGAGTATGAGGTGATAATGGAGGAATTCTTAGAGGTAGTGCATGTGGGTTTCTTCCAGGGGTATGAAATTCTTCAAGATCTCTAGCTTGTGCTACCAGTCTAGCCAAAAATTCTTCTTTCTCAACCTCTTCTATTGGCAATTATGAGTGATCTTCAAGAATTTATTCATGTTTCTTAGTTTTTTTAGGATGTATTTTATATCTTGCAGCAATGTTTGATGATTTAGGCATAAATCTGTCTATATATCCCCCTTCACTTTTCATACGTCAACCACTTCTTTTTTTTTAACTTTTTTCCCACCCTATCTGTATAGGATTAATAATATGGGGTTTTTGAAATTTCTAGTATCTTACTTGAAAAAAGGGAAATTTAAACTATGAAAGTGGGAAATATTTAATATATAAAAATATCAAGCTTTGGAAAAAAAACAATAAACATCTAGAAATAATTGATATCAAGATTGAAGATTATAAGTGTGTGACACCCTTCCCCAAAAATGATGCTAAAAATGACTAACAACTAATTCACAATTGGATATATTCCTCTTGATCAGAATTAAAAAGGAGAGTAACCATGGATCTCTACCTTCTACCTCATTTAAATGTTAACCTAGAGATGTAGACTTGATAGGATGACATCATTGTATGTGTACACTCAATATTTAATTTGACATTCTGCTAATTGTATCTAAGATGTTGAAGTGTAGTAAATGAAATGATTGAAATGAAATATAAATAAAGTATAGTAAAATAAATTCTTATGCATGGAAGCTTCCCTAATTGAATCTAAGTAAGAATGTAAATCACATATCTCATTAATGAAACACACAATGCTCAAAGAAATCAAATAACATGCTTAGTTAAACAAAGAGGTTGGATTGTTGCTACAGCCTTCCAAATGGGGCCCTTCTTTTTACAACACTAAATTAAACTTATAATTTCTCACTCATATTAATCAAAAGTGCAGCAATGAATTACTGCATGAAGTTACAATCATAAATTCTCAACACAATATACTTATGATAATATCTATTCAACATATAATATTTTTTATATATCTATCAACTCTATTGCTACATTTATATACTACATAGGAGATTATTTTATGCAACACAATATATACATTCTATTCTAAGATACATTTGAATTGGGATATCCAAAATTGGTTCCTTCCACTAAAGACATCCTTCATATGAATCTTGTGACTTTGTTACAAGATAAATGAGGATATTTTGTTCTTCAACCACTTTTTTATTAAAATCCATGGAGGTTAGATTCATTTCTATGAGTTGGTTAATAGAGAATCAAAATCTGTTTATCCATAATTTTGGTCATATATTGGCTACATGATGGTCTTTATAATGAGTTTCCTTTTTTTTTAGGATGGTCCATGCTATATACCTATTTCTCCAAAACATCTTTAAAACATATTCATATAAAAATCATCCTAAAGCAATAGGCAACCATTATATATTTAATTTCAATAGATAATTCTAACTATTCAAAAGAGTTTGAAAACATAAAGCTATATGGTTTATGAAAGTAGGAAACTATATGGAAACATGTTAAAAATCATGGTAAATAAACAAGATGAGTACAATATATGGACATAATAAAAAGATATTTATGGGGCTCATCAACCACTAAAGAAGGAAGCAACCTTCAAGGTGATCAAAGAGACAAAAGGCAAGAAGGGCAAGTTAATACTTGAATATTTTGATCTTAATGAAGATCAACTTGAAGCCATGATTGCAAGAAAATTAAATGTAGAATTAGATAAATATGAAGGTAAGCTTCATTTTAAATGGATTTCATGTGGTAAAGTTGGTAATTTTACATCTAAGTGTTGAGATATAGGCAAGTCTACATATAAGGAAGCTCATAAGGAATCTCATGAGGATAAGCACAAGAAATATGAGGGTCCTAAAAATTACAAAAAGTTATTCAATTGGATAAATGACAAGAATAAGTAATACAAAGGTAGTACGAGTCTTTACCATGAAGAAGATAGTAATGTACCTATTGAAGAAGAAAGATCCACATCAAAAAGGGATTATGCATCAAATGAGATATTATTCATGTCTCTTGATGATGTTAACTATGAATGTTCTAAAGGAAAAAATCTATATGATGGTGATAGCTCAAAAGAAGAAGATCCCAGATATAATTTTGAAGATAAACAAAGGTTTATTGATAACAAGTTAGACACCACTATCGATGTGTTTGTAGGAATCAAGAAGAATTTATAATCAAAAGTAATCTTATTCATTGAAGAACTTGTAGACAAGAACAAGGAATGTTTTGAAGTAACATATAAGATAGAGTTATTAGATCATGAAGGCAATGAAAATATTTTCATGACCTTAGAATTAAGAAGATCTAGATAAGATGAATTCATTCCAATAAAAGATGCAACTAATGATTTAGATGATGAAGAATCTAAGGTAGATTATGATAAATAATTAGTAAATGCTCTTGATGAGATAAAATACCAAAGAAATAAGAGACAAGAGGAGATCTCTAATCAAAGACTATCAAGATAAAATTAGTTTGCTTGAGGTAATAATTTAGTGAAACCCAAGGGAGTATGAATTTTTCATAGAGAAAGAGAAGCTATAGGCTAAGGCAAGTTGTGCAAGACTGATGGCAAAATAAGATGATTTCTCTAAGCTCATCTTGAAGGTTGAGTCTTTGAAATGTAGTCTAAGGACTAAAGAGGTTGATTATACCATGTTTAAGACACAATTGAATCAAAACACAAACAAACTAAAGATATATCAAAAATTTGAGAATGTGAAGTTGATCATGATTACCTATTGAGTAGTCAAAAGGTCTTAAATGACAAGTCAGGTATGGGGTTCCATGAAGATATTCAAAAGTGTAAGAAGATTGATAAGATAGTGATGATAGATCAAAAGACTAATAATGTTAAGGAGAGTGATATTAAATATAAGAAGGATTTCAATATGAATAAGAAGGAAAATTTCAAGAGATATATAATTTCAAGTCAATTCAAGCAACCCAATTTAATAAGGTATGATAACTCCTTCAATGGTTACTATTATTCTTGAAATCAGTTTGGGCATAGAGCTAATGACTGTAAAATACTTCTTCAAAGATAGTATCCATGGAGTAATGGTATTTCTCAAAGTCCACATAAATAAAATGAGTGTTTTAAGTGTCATAAGGTAGGACACATTGTAATACACTATCTTAGTAAGATGAGAAGGTCTTACAGTCAAGACAAGGCATGTAGAGCTCCAAGAGTGCATGAGAGAGCTCAAAACAAGGTATGGAGATCCAAGGAGGTGAATGAAAAATAAACTCAAGAGGGTTATTTATCATGACAAAATAGGGTACAAGTTCAATTTTTCAATAATAGGCCTTATCTACCCAAGTGAACAAAATATTCAAGCATGATTCCAAGTATGAAGGAAAGAATGAAGTTAAGGATCCATTCAAATTCAATTTGATGATGAGTCAAGACTGCAAGTCAAATGAGAGCATGAAGATATGGGATTCTCATGAGTTTTGGGACTTTTAGTCCCTCCATGACAAGTGGGTGTCTCTACATATGATTCTTAGGAGACATATTTCATATCTATAAGAAAGTGTGTGTGCACTAGGTGATTTACAAGATGATATAATCAGAACAAGGGTATGCAAAATTGTTAATTGGTCTTTGATACCAATGCCATTATGGTAGAGAGTTGGTATTATGTTTCCAAGCCTTGTGATGATCAGAGAAGTGGATTTCCATGTTAAATTAGTTCTGAATAAGAGCAATAATTTCATGAGCTTGCTCTAGAAGTTTGTGATGAAAAGCTTCAAGAGACCTATTTAGGGACATTGGTCCTAAAGACAAGTTCTTAGTCAATATTTGAAGCTTGGTTTAGTTGGTAAAATCATGAATAATGAAGTTAATATTGATTTTGAGTATGGATAGGACTTGTATAAGTGTATTCCATGGGTTCATATGTGTTATGCTGGTCAAAGAACCATTCATGACCATTTGTTTAGTTTGACCAATTTGTTTAGTGTTCACTACCTAGTGAGAGCCCATCATGAAAAATTGGTGTATTTTATGTCTATGAGGCTAAAAAAGAGTTGAGGATATTTATATTTGATGTGTCTAAGTGAAAAATTCACTGTAGAGATGTCATAAGGCTCCCATGATTTTTGTATGATGTTTTGACATAGTGACTACTGTGTAAATAGGGTCTACCAGCACAGTCATAAGATTTCTAGGTGCCAAATGAAGATTTACAAATTTTCAAGTTTATTTTATGATTGGAAAGGTTTTTTGACCTTATACAGTTGTGTTCTAAGTGTTGATAGGTCATAAATATGTATTGAACTCCATTTAATGTTTTTTATGGATCTCAAGTATGATAGTCTTTGCTTAAGGGTTAGCATTTCAAAAACCACGTTCATAGATGTAAGGGTTCCCCAAGAGTATAACATCATTTTTTATAGTAAGTGGTGTGATTTGGTGACTTCTAGGTGTGAGATAAGTTTTAGGAGCTGAAGCTGAATGGAAGATGGCAAGTTGACCATTTTTATTATTAATGCCCTAGTGTCTTAGCTCATGTGGGTTAGTGAGCTTCCCAAAGGATTTGAGATATAAGGATGATTAATCAATTGAAATGATCTAATGGGATCTCAAAAATTGTTTCAAATTATTCTGAAGGTAAGTGGTTTCTTTTATGCTTGTCCATTTGTCAAGTATGAGGGCTAATTTGCAAGTCAGTTTACAAAGGAGCTTTAGTATAAATGAAGAGTTGGGTGATGAAAATTATCATTCATGAGGGGGAATATGATTTTGCATCACATATGAAGTTTTAAGTCATGGAGGTATCTACACATAAATTTATGACCTCTATAAAATTTAGAAGGGCTACAAGGCCTCTAGGCAAGGCTAATGTGAAGAAGAGTAGTTTTTGGTCATTTTATTCAAAATAAAAAGGTATGGTTGTCCCTAAATATGTTTATCAGTTAGATTTGTGTATCATGTGTGTTTGATAAATATATTAAATTTCCATTCTTCATTCTGTGGGTGGCTTGTGAGAGAGAATTTGAAGACAACTATGAGGTTTTATCATGGATGGAGATGGCCTAAAGGTGGTCAATGGGTGCCTAAGCTTAAGTGACTTAGGGGAGTCCCTCTCAGTGTTATTAAAGTGTTTTAAATCTTTTTTTTGCATTCTTGTGTGTTTCTTCTTCATATAGTGGTGCATGGTCAAAAAAGAGTGTTGTCAATGAGCAAATTTGAATAATCATGGTAAGAAATGGTATGCACAGTGATGGGGGAGTTTTTATAATCTCTTAGATGAGGTTACCTTTTTTTTGTATTTTAAAACATATACAGGTCCTCATTATTAGCAAGTAAGTGCATTTTGCCATTGTGTCAAAGGGGGAGAAAGTGTTTGTAAAGGTAGAAAGAGTATGTGCATAGCTTTGTGTTGGTGTTTACATGTGTTGACATCAATGATAAAGGGGGATATTATTTATGTGTTTTAAATGATATCTCCAAGGTGGTCAAGACTGTCCATGAGATGATATGTATGCATGTTCCTCAATGACAGTGTACCTTAGTGCTCACATAGTTTGTATGAGACCCTATAAGTTTTGGTCTTGTTATGGATGTTATTGATGATGTGTTCTTGATACATAGGCACTATGGGGTGTAATAAGTTATTGGTATACTTATATAATTTAAAATAATCCATTTGAGTAGTCTTGTGAAGGTCTAAGTTATCGTAGTCATCTTGGCAGAGTTTCTTGAGTGAGTAGATTGATGATGCTATAATTTACACATGTGAAGGTGTCAAAAGAAAGTGGTCACATGAGTCTATTCATTTTTGTGCCTAGAGAATGTGTTTCAAATTTTATTCCTTGACATGATGTCTATAAAAATTTATGATGGTGTAAAGTTACTCTCCTAGGTAGATTTCATTATTTTTATACTTGGTCAAATTTGCATTTTTAGTGACTATTAGAATTCAAATATTTGAATTTTACAAAGGAAACTAGTTGTGATTGCTTGATCTATATATTATGAAAATGAATGAATTTTATGATGGATTAAAAATAAAAATGGTAAATATATTCAATTTAAATCTAGGGAAATTGATAAAGAGGTTTGACTGGTCATATAATTGCTTTTATTATAGCTCAAAGTTGATCAAGGGTTTGACCTTCATTTATTAAGGATCCAAGAAGGGTTTTTTAGTTTGTATTGATTATATTTGGATGTTTCATGATGATTTATCTATTAAATAATGTTATAAACTCCTCGAGGATCATCTTTATGGTTTTTTGAGGTTTTACTAATCCATCTTTAGTATGAACCATTTCTTGGAAGTTGGCTTTTTTGTTCATTCATGGTGTTTTCATGTAAAATTTAAATGATTGAATGGTTTTAAAAATGAATATGTGTGTAGTGATGAATGAAATCACTTGAGGGTGTCTTAGGCGTCATGTATAATGGACCCATATGCATATAAGTGGTCTTATGTTTCTATTTTACTTGATGAAGTGTTAAAAGGATGAATAGGTCTCCATGGGACGTAAAAGGGCCTCTTAGACCTAATTAAAATGTGTTATTTCTTAATGGTGATCTATCAATGCTATGGTTGACCTATGTAGGTGGTGTTGATATTTTCATAAATGGGATATAATCCTTAAGGCTTAAATAATGTCTTGTGGCTAACCAAGAAGGTGGTGCTCATGAAGACTCTATAAAGAGCAAAAACAAAGATGAAGGTTTCTAGAGAGTTGTGAGTGAAGAAAAGTGGAGTGTGAGTAAGTTTGGTGGTTGAATTGAAGATAAGAGTAGTATGAGGGATATGTGTGTGACCTAGTGGTCATTTTTTAGATGTAGTAACAATGGTTTTTAGGGTTGATGGTTGAGGATGAGCGAAGAGGTGTAAAGTGATCCAAAAGGTTGTTTTGGTTGTATTACTTGTGTTTAAAGGGTTGAAAAGAGTTGTTATTCATTTTTTCTCCATCAAATTGAAAGGAAATCTAAGTTTTAGAGGTGTTGTGTGGGTGCTCAACATCTAGGGAAAATGGGTGCGTGTTCATGCTTAGGGGATGGTGTTATTTTTAGAGTGGGTGATTCACTAAAGTCTCTTGCTTGTGATCTATTATAGTACTATAGTCCATTTTTTTATAGGCTTGAGAGTGGGTTTTATCCCCCATGAGGGTTTCCCACATAATTCGTGTGGTATGTCCTATGATATTTCATTGTTTTCTTTATTCATTATAATGAATGGTTTATATGCTTCATGAATTATTATGTTGAACGATTAAGAGTTTGAATAATTGGAATTGAATTTTATTTTATTGCATCACTAATTCACCCCCCTCTCAATGATTATACCTCTAACATCTATGTGAAGATACAAGTCATGACTAGGCTTCTCAAGACTGGTGCTCAATAATATGCTTACCTTGTATCATGATCTTATCCTTATAAAATGTCATCAACCTTAGAATAATTACTAGGTTGCCTTCAAATTCTCTTTCAATATAGAGATAATAAGTTGCCTTCAAATTATCTCTTGTCATAAGACTTCATTATCACATACCACTTCACCATGCATGACATCAATTTTAATATTGGCATTAATAACATCCATATTAACTTTGACATCAATGATCGCATCAATGCCACAATACCAACAATAGGAACATACCTCAACAAATTGTCTAGTCAACTTGTGAGCTTTTTCAAATGTCATGCCTACTAGGATATGTCAAAAATTTGGATTAACACCTATTGAGTTATACAAGATAATGGTTGATTTATATAAGTCTAATATCAAGGTGATAATCAAGAACTATAATGCGCATATGCATCTAGAATTTATTCTTAGGGTCCAACAATTTATGGACATATAATTAGTGGAAATCCTAGAGGCTTACGAGATGTTATTTAGTGTGGATTGGTCCAAGATCTTGAACATGTAAATGGTTATTGAATTTTCATATATGTGGTTTCCTTGGAGAGCCATGGCCAATAAAATCCTTGTGGATAGAGAACCTAGAGTGAAACACATGATTACATAGTACAACATAGTCAATGAAAAGGTGAACCTAGTATACTATGACATAGAGGTATACACTATGGCCATATAATGTGATAAGAACAAAGTTGAAAAGGACCTTGAATTTATAGGTTTATGCTGCTTATATTTTGATGGGGCCCATTCTAAGCAAGGTTCTCTTGAATAATCCTACTCATTGATCCAAAAGGGAAGTGACATTTGGTGGCTTATAGGCTATAGTTGCCTTACACCAATAACCTATAAGAATATGAAACCTTGATCTTAGGGATAAAATTCACATTAAAACATAAGGTCAAAAACCTAAAGGTGTTTGGGGAATTTGATCTTCTAATAAATAAATTTAGGTTCAATATAAAATGTAACTTTTCATATTTGAGGAAGGAAAAATATAGGTTATGTGATTTTATACATATGTTGAATGATTTCAATGTCATCCCCATCTCTAGAGCATAAAACTAAGTGGTTAATTCATTAGCTACTATTGATATAAACCTAACACCACTAGATGATCTCATGGTTATAACATTTTTTAGTATAGATAATCCCATGTCCCTCAATCTTAGACAATGTGAATAACTTCCATGTCTTTGAAGATAACTGCCACATTTTATAATTCCTTAATAATTTGGGGGTATTTAACACCCAAGTTATAAATGAGGTAGAAAGAGATGATATTTAAGAGGAGTCATGTGACCAATATGACAACATGAAATTAAAATAAAATATATTCCTTAAAGGAATGATCTCCCTTGAAAGGATATTCAACCTTGATAGGTCTACACCAAACCCAAGAGACATATACACCTGAATTAGAGGTCTAAGATATTTAATTTGGGGTCGCTAGACCAGCCCTAAAATGTAAATATTGGTATGTATTTCACCCCTACTAATATTTAAAAAATCAAAAAGTTATTTCAATGGTAAAAAAATGGTATTTCCTAGTCCTATAGATATCTTAAATTATTCAACTTGAGTACGATCACACATACTATCCTACTCAATAAAAACTAGAAAATTTTCAAACAAAAGAAAGGAAATGTGAACTAAATCCTAGAGACATTTATCCAAAAGAAGGTTCATAAGTTCTTCTCAGATGGAATCATCTATCCATTCTATCACTTGATGTGGGTAGCCAGATTGGTACCTTTCCATAATAAGAGTGGGTAAATTTGACTATGTATGCATTTTATAAATGTAAAACGATATTATGATAAAGATGAGTACCCTTTTCCATCCCTTGATGAAGTAATTTATATGGTGAGTGGATCTTAGATTATGTCCTTATTATATAGAGTCTTTAGATATAGTCATGTTTTTTAACTCCTGAAGACTGAGCCAAGATTGAATTTATAACAAAGTAGGGCACCTTCACCAACAAGAGGAAGCCATTTAGACTCATCAATGAAAGATCCACTTTTTAGAGAGATATGTACTTCACTTTGGAAGGGATGATTGGTAAATTTTTAATTATTCACATGGATGACTTGAGTATTTTTCTAAAATGTAGGACTATCATATCCACCATCTCCAAAAAATATTTGAAAGGTGCAGAAGGTATAATATTTACCTCAACCCAAATAAGAGCATGTTTGGTGTCAAAAAAGTTAAGCTCCTTTGTCATTCCATCATAATAAAGGTACTTATACTAATATTTAGCATGCAAATGTGATTTTTGAAATAACCCTTCATAATAGAAAGAGGTAATTAAAGTCATTCTTTGGTAAAATCAACCTTTTATGTAAATTCATATCTAGTTTTGATAATATTGTTAAGACTTTGAATGTAATGTTGAAACATGAAGTAAATGTGGAGTGGACCCTTGTATCTAGGAAATATTTGTAATAAGTTAAAGAGGCAATCATGTAGGCACCAATATTAACTAGTATAAACTACACAAATGATTTCTACCTTTACTCTTTTACATCAGAGCACACCATAGATATGGTACTCACCCAAGAGCTAAACAAGGATAATCACCTAATAGCCTTCATAAACATGAACCTTAAGGATACCTAGACTAATTACTCCACCTTGGACAATCATTCCAATGCTCTTTACAAAGTTATGAATAAATTTAAAAACTACATTATTATAAACAAGGTGAACACTATTATATTAGACCTAACTATAAAGCTAATGCTTGGGATTAGTGAATTAAGAGAGTGAAAAGGTTAATGGATGGACAATATATAAGAGTATTACCTTGAAATTAAACTTTTTAATCTGGTTAGCGGTCAAGGTATTGCTAAAATAATCATTAAAATTGGCCCAAGGATCACTATGGTGTAATTCAAACAATAAAAAATGGTTCATCAAGACTAGTGTGACCTAATAGTATACTTTTCCTTTATAATACTCCTCATTCAAGATTAAATAAAACATAAAAAATATAAATTAAGTTCAAGTTAGACCACCACATTTTGAATCAAGGAGTTCTTTACCAAATTAACTATGGATGCATATATCTAAGGTGTCTCTTAGAAAAAGAAGAAAGAAAAGTCATGATCAACTTCCATGAGAAACTAGGTAGAAGACACACTTTAGGGACTATGACTACTAACAATATGATGATAGGTATTATTTTCCTAATATATCAAATAATGTACATAATCATGTATGTACATGCCATCATTGGAATAATGAATTCCATGCAATAATGCTCCTTTAGCTTGTGATAGAGGGATGCCTATTTTGTCAATGGGGACTCAACTTCGTAGGAGTCATCAGCCCATATTTTTTAGTGGGGCATAATTTCATACTTAAAACCACTAAATATTTCACAAGACAAATAAAATTAGTGGTTATGAAGAATAACACAAATAATAAAGTCATAAAATTCCTTGTAGAAAACATAACTATGGTTCAACACTATAACTTCCTTAGTTTATGATAACAACCCTAAATTCTAATCAATCGAGCTCACTGAATGGGATAATGAGAATAACATCACCAAGAATTTCTCATAAAAATATTACCTACAAGGGAATGGTTTGACTAAGTCAACCAGTAATAACTTGACTGATGTAATAAATAAGTCTATAAAAAATAGACCCAAAGATTGACATTCACTATTAAAGCATGCTCTTTAAGATGATTGCACTAGAGATAAGCAAGAACCCAAAATTTTACCTTTTATGCTGGTATATGGTTTTAATCCAAGTTTCCCAATGACCCTCAATCTACCTATTTAAGGTTCATGCAAAAATACATGGGGGATAGAGGGAAGGTAGAATCGATGTTTTTGGATATCATCCAAATGGAAGATGCATGAGAAATGACTTTGAATGACTTTAGTAGACATCAAGATATTATTAAAATATGGTTTGAAAATAATATAAAAGTGTATTTTTTATGAATATTATACATGGTATTGCTATGGTATAAATCTAATTAGAATAAAGGGAAACATTATAAACTTTACCCACTCTGGGTTGGGCCTTACCAAAATTTTAAATTACTTAGGTAGAATTATATTAGACTAAAGGATATCCAAGTAAATGATCTCTTGTTACTTGTGAATTAAGAATTATTGAATTTATGCTTCTATGATGTTCCTGTAGTGTTGGATTATAAAGTTGGTTGGTCAAACATTAGTCATGTAAACATAAAGAATGCATAAATAACTTAAAAAACTAAGCCAACCTATTACAATGGGGTTTGCAAATGACAATGAAAGACAAATTAAAGAAAGAAAAACTAATTACCATCCCAAGTGATTCCACCATCTAATAAAATCTCCAAGCATGTTTTTTCCCTTGATCTAGTGTTCTTGTCTTTATCAACAATGGATGTTAAGCTCCTCCTTTGCCTCAAGACCACTATGCATAGTATAGGCTAAAGATAAGAAATATCTAATATATTCCTATTAAATAAAGCTTCAAAATAAAACACAATGATCAACATAAAAGGTTGTGGATACAATTATACATTATAAGTTTACAATAATTTTAGCTTTAAAATGATGTTATATGCCCTTTTATTTATATATTTTCTAAATGGGCTAGGATCAACCATCATCATCCATCTCAAGATTGATATGGGTGGTCATGAATTAATTTAATATTTGTAATTAAATCCATTAATATAATCATAATGATTTGGAGAAAAGAGGCACTAATGAGGCATGGGTGCCCATAAACTTGATATTTGTTGCATTTATGGCTTGAGGATGCCACCTTATAAATCATGTCACTAGGTGATGTAGATATTGAGAATAAACTTCTAATAATGAAATAATCAATAACCTCCATGGAAAATCCACTTAAGATCTTGATTTGAATTAATTATCTTAAATAAGATTAATCAATTTTATTGTAATTCTTTGGAAATTAGTGCACAATTAATCAAAATGGTTATAAAGTCATATTACTAGTTCATAATTTGACTCAAAAAGAATTGAAAGGAAATATTAGATGTGTACAGATCATGATCCCACTTAGGATGTTACCAACATAAAATAATAATGGTACATGATGTGTACTAATGAATTAGAAGAAAAGAGTGATCCAGGGTACCAAAATGCGAATTCGTCATTTTGACTTGAAATGATTTAAGAAAATTTAGGAATCATATAAAATACATTTCCATATTTAGGGATACATTGGCCTAAATTGGCACTTATATACAAAAATATCAAACCATTTAGCATATTTTTAGTGATTTTGGCCTAAATTATGTATTTAAGTGCAATTTTAGTAAGATTGACAATTGCAACATAAATAGTGTTAGGAATTAGATGTCTACATTTTACCCCTATTTGAGGAGGTATATCAAGAATTTTAAGTGAAGCAATACCTTTTCAAGGAAAAGAGTTATCAAGAAGAAATTATAAATGACCCATGATGTCCCCTCAAAAGGACATACTAGGATGAAATAAAAAGATGGAATCTCAAAAAGAAAGAGAAAGTAAGATTATGTTGTGGAACAAATTAAATCTAGATGAGATAATACTTGCACTTATAGTTACCATAAAAAATTAAAATATAGTTAGAGGTATAATGAGCCCAAAAGATGGGGGAAAGGGAAGGATTCAATCCAAACATATAAGTGACACACTTTTAATGCACCAAATTTGAGAATGTAAGCTACATGCTTATGACATTAATAAATCCTAAGACAAGTTACACACTAAAACATTGCCATCATGTATAAAATTATGGAGATCTTGGAATTAGAACAAGAGAATCATGGTCTTCAAAGAGATGATAATAAGAAGTGCCCCAATAGAGAAGATTTGATAACAATAAGATAGTTGTGCCCTAGTAGGTCTAATTTTGATCATTGATAAAGAATAAATAATGGTCTTACCCTCATATGGCTGATTAGATTTTTGACTTAATTTAAATGTTTTGCCCAAACATGGGCAAATTAGTAAGTAATTTGCTCAAGGATATAACCTAAAACATAGATCAAAGTGAGTGGGTGAAAACATAAATGTGATGGTATAATGGATTAGGAAACCATAAGGAACTAGGCATACTAGGATGAAAAAACTAATGAGAGGAATGAAAATAGAAGTAAAGGTGGCCGAGTTGACCCGAGATACATCTAGTATCCAAGGGCTAACTACATAGTCCAAATAGACCTTAAGCCAATGTAGTTCACCCAAAATTGGGAGAGAATGGAATGAGGGATGATGAAAATTGACCAATAATTGATTAGATTCATGATGTATGCTAAGAGATACATGTTTAAGCATAGATTCAAGTGATAAACCTATTGATCCTAGTTATACATAGTGATCTTGAGATATATTCATTGAAGTTGTGTTGACATTATGAATTTAATCTAGAGAATAAAGTGCTTGATATAGAAAAATAAATTAGTCATTATAAGTGTGAAGAACTCATAATGACATTTTATTTCAATTACACAAAGCTAGTTTAAATGTGAATATCGATAACTAAGGATAATGGTAAAACAATGACCAAAACTAGAGTTATATCTTTTTACATTTAAACAAAAAAGTAAAGACAAAGAAAATGATAAATATACATGAACCTAACTTAAAATCAAGATATGAACAATCAAGACTTAAGTATGAACAATAATGTTTAAAAACAAAACAAGAACAACTTAATAACATGAGATCAAGATATAAGTAATCAATATCCATGTGGACCATCAAGATGTTGTTAAAAACAAAAGAGAAAAAGTAAAATCAAATAGGAAAACATAAAACCAAGGTGAGATAAAAAGTAATAAAAGGAGTAAATGAGAAGAAATTAACGAAGAGACAATGAATCATAATAAAACACCAATAAAAAACAACAAAACACCAATCAAACTCAAATAAACACACACAAACAAAACCCAATCCATTACTGTTTAAACACAATTATTCATGTACATGTGGGAGAGGTATTACTTTCCACCACAACATAAAAAAACAAGGACACAATATTTGGACCCTAGATAAAAATAAACACAATATCAAAATAAATTGTTGAAGAGAAGAAAAATAAGGGGCTTGACTAAGATGACTCTAGATGTACAAATAAGTGGATGTTGTTTACATAGTTCCATGGATGCATGTTCTAAGATGAACTTTAAGCCAAATTTAGTTCTCCCAAGAAGTGGGATAGAAGAAAAAGGTGATGGTCAAAACATATGATTAATGTTGTAGAAGAAATTGAAGATGTGGCCTTACAAAATGGAAAGCACATGGGACAAGATGACTTGGATAGAAGAAAGTCAGTAGGATAAAATGCTTACAAAATGATAAGAACATAAGGATCATAATTTACAAAAGCACAAGATAATGTTTTTGTTCTTTTGTGGGTCATTTATAATGTTTTTGGTGTTTTTGGGATAAAATATGTACAAAGGGGGAGCCAATTAGTTGATGAGATGCACGTTCAAGATATAAGCTCTAATAAACAACTAATCTAGATGCAATGGCATATGTTCACAAATCAAAAAGAGAGAGGATCCTAAAAAGACAACAATGTTCACCAAAGAGAAGAAAATATAATATAGAATAGTGTGAACCACTAAATCAATCTAAAGAACCATCTAGTAGGCAAAGATCTTAATATGAAAAGGTGTCCTTATTCACTTATCTATAGAAGAAGCTATGAAATACTATTATGAGTAAACTATTGTGTAGAACTAGCATCAAAGGTGTACATAATGCTGATGAGACATAATTAGGATCATAATTAATCAAGGGATAAAAGTGTTTAGGTTACAATAATAACAAGACATAACAAAGAATATAGTTCTCAAATAGAACAATACAAAGAATAAGATCCAATAGATGGATGGTCTAGGGTGGGATAAAGAATTAGGTTATTAAAGAGAATAACCTAGGGTTTAATAAAATGTGTTTAGAGTACCAATAGTACAAAATATTTCATTTTCTAGAGTCATGAAAGTAATAGGGCTCATGTGAGAGCACTCTACGGTAGTATACAATGGTAGGATACAATTACTTTAGCACAAGTTACCCCTAAGTAAGGGGTCTTGTAGACAATGATTCAAAGCTATTCACATTTAGAAACTCTTAAAGTGCATGATGTTCATGGGTTCTAAAATTTATTCACCATTATAATTATCTAGACTGCATGCCTCTGATCCATAGTTTATTGTGATAACATATGGTCCCAACCAATTAGGTTGAAACTAACCTTTTTTTTGCATTCAAAATTTGTGTTCTTTTGGTTTTATTTCAGAACCAAATCACTAATCTTAAACTCCTGAGGGAGAATACACTTTTTTTATATTATCTGTAATCAATTTTGATAGGCCTAAAAGTTTTATAAGGTAGCTAAATGCTTATCATCAAGAAGTTTTATTTCTTGCATTCTTGAGACCTTACAGTCCTCATCATCTTTAGTGTGATCCAATAATACTCATAATGATGGTAACTCAATTTTGATCATGATAATATATTTTGTGCCATAGATAAGGGACTATGGGGTGGATCTTTTTGGGGTTCGATGATTGGTTCTATAAGCCTAAAGAGCAAGAAATATTTGTAAGTGTTAATTATAGCCAACATCATTGATAATATTATTTGAAATGGCTAACATGGTCTTGTTTGATGCCACAGCTTGTCTATTTCCTTGAAGGTTATATAGAGTGGATTTTTCTTGTGATTGATCTTGAATTTTTTAGAAAGATATTTCACATCTTGGTTTACAAAGGATCCACCATTATCAAATATAAGGCAAGTTGGGATGCCATATAAATAGATGATATGGTAATGGATGAATTTATATATCTACTTATCAATGAAATAAGTGAGAGGAATAGCCTCAATCCACTTATTAAAATACTTAGTAGTAGTCAAGATATGCTTATGGCCATCTAAAGATGTTGGGTTTATTTTCTTGATGATATCAAGGCCCCATGTTGAGAACTACCATGGTGTTGTGGTTAGCTATAATGGTAAAGAAGGTGCATGTATTAAATTTCCATGTTACTAATAAGGAACATAATTCATTACATAATTTCAAGCATTGGTCTCCATTTTTTTCTAATGGTAGCCTTTTCTGAGGAGCTTCTTTGCTAAAACTACACCATTGGAGTGGGCCGCACACATTCCTTCATGAAACTCCTTTAGTGATAGTTTGTATTCTCCTAAAGATAAACAAAGAAGAAACATTCCATCATAGCCTTTAAAATAAATCATGTTTTCAAGGAGGGTATAACATGATAAATGGTGAAGGAAGAGTTTTATTCTATTATTGGATAGGTTGGCTAGGAAAACATGATCATGGAAGTAGTTATAAAATTATTGGAACCATGATAATTCAGGTGGAGGATTGGGACCAACAATGGTGCATACCCTTTTTTATTCTGATATAATATGTGTAGGCTAAAGAAGATTCTTAATTAAAAAACTGATACTCTTTGGCAATGCCATCAATCTGTATCATGGAACCAATTGTTACCATTACATTGATTGATTTGTTGTTATCCATTGGAACTTATTCAAACAATAGAGATTTAAAATGGCCTTTGAGATTATCAACAACTTTTTTGTAAGGAACAAACTTGTCATCTCTGGTTTGATACTAATCATTAGTTTAACTGATGATTAATTGAGAATCACCATAGACTTTTAAGCTTTTAATATCCCATTGTATGGTAAGGTGAAGCCCTGTAATCAATTTGATCTAGAAATTTGACTCAAGAAAGGATGGTTAGTATGGTGTTATTTCCAAAATGAAAAAAAAACACACTAACTATCATAACATATCTAGGCCTAGACACTAGGGAGAGCTTAGTTAACAAACATGAATAAAAAACACAACTAAAATGCAAAAGAAACCCTCTTTTACCTTCCTTGGATGCTCCAAAATTATTGTTATAGTGGCTTACTTGGTTTGTGCTCATGAAGTCCTTGGCAATGGAAGCTTGGCTACCTCCACCTCTCCTTGGCACCTTTGGATTGTGGCTTGGCTTAGTTTGGCTTGGAATCAATTTGTCATGGTAACACTAGTTGCTTGAAGCTTTGTAATCAATTATGAATTATCAATTTTCATAATCATGTCTTATTGAAGATATTTGAGAATAATAACTTTTCACCAAAAATAGCTTAGAAATGATGTTCATATCCTCTCTATTTATAGTTTTTTGAGAATGTTTATAAATAACCTAAACTATCCATCTCAAGACTGAGATGTGTGGTTGAGGATTAACTCAATTTTTGGAATTAAGTTTGTAATTATCCTCATCATGACATTGGAAGAAGGGGAAATTAAAAGGCATGGAGGGCATGAATCCTGATATTTGTGGCATTTATAGCCTAGAGATGTCTTCTTAAGAAATGAGGTCACTTGATGATGTAGATATTAAATATTTATTTCTAAAAATAAGTGTTCAAAAAATTTCCATGGAATTATTAATTAGGCCTTGATTTGGATTAATTATCTCTTAAGCATTATTAAGCACTTTATGCACAAATTACTCAAATTGATTAGAACACCTTATTATTGGTCCAAAATTTGAATGGATTAGAACTAGAAGATGATGTAAGATGCATTTGATCTATTTTTTCATTTAGGATGTTTCCAATAATAAATAATGAAGGCACATGTCTTGTGTAGTATATTTTATAGGAAAGACCAATCTAGAATACCTAGGTACAAAATTGGCATTTTAACTCAAAATGATTTGACTAAAGTTAGTTGGCCCATAAATTGAATTGACCCATTTAGTGATACTCTAGCCAAAATTGGCACTTTAATATGTTAGTTTCACATCATTTGGCATGTTTTAGTGCTTTTAGGCCAAATTGTGCATTTTAGGTGGAAATTGGCCAAAAGCATGATTGGAGGTTATCAATTGCCAGACTTTGGTGTCTACAATTTGCCCCTATTTGGGAAGGCATTTCAAGATATAAGCATAATAATGTCATCTCAAAGACTTAAAATGTCTTGTATGTCTACAACTACAATGATGATAAATGAACTATATGATGCCCCCTCAAGGGAATGATTGGCACAAGTAGTTCAGCAAATGGTCCCCTAAAAAGAAAGAAGTGAAAGGAGGGAACCAAAGAAAGGAAAGATGATGGGGTGAAAACATAATGATACTAAAAAACTAGTCAAAATCATTGATAATGTAAGTGTGATGGTGCACAATGGTTTACCCAAAGGTGGTTATAAACATTGTACCCCAATAGTGATAATGTGATATGATAACACAATGATTTGCCCAAAGGCAATTATAATCATTAAGAAGATGGATATGCCCCAATTAGTATAGATGAACAAGATAATAATAGGTCCCTATATAGGTAAAAAGAGTAAAATGATGAAAATATAATGATTTGACCAATGATGGTTATAATCATTAAGAAATGTAGGTGGGACAATGTGCAATGATTTACCCATAGACAGTTATAATCATTAGACCCTGATTATGGAAAACATGATAAACTTGGTCTAGAATGATGATAACTTAACATAAAGGGTAATGATGAATTGAAATAACCTACTAGTAGGGAGATGCTCATTTAAACTAATAAATATTGAAATTCTTTTGTGGTTAATTACTCTATTTGTGATATGATTGGGAGTGAATCGAGATGTTGGTGTTGAAGATATTTCACCATTGATGAATAAACTTTTTTAAGCTTAGGTTTGTTATAACACATGTTGGTAGGCATCATTCTATAACATCATGAGGACTTACCTAAAATATGCATGAGGACTGACCCCTGTAATCCAATACTCAATAGAAAATAATGTGCCAATGATAAAAACCATAATGATAATGTAAATATATGAATATGGATGGATTCAATTGTAAGTGTGGACAAGGAATCACCAATGAACACACATAAACTAAATCAAGGAAATAGTGTTGAAAGAAAATAAACAGACAGACAAACAAATAAAATAAGTAGAAATAAACAAACAAACAATGCAATAGAAACCATACGAACATTGCCCCTAGAAAATAGGTGACAACTAAACAAATAAACAAAATGGAGAAATATAAGAAAATAAAGGGGGTAGTTGAGCTATCTCCATATGCACTAGGCAAGCGGATGCTACCTACATAGTATCATGGATGTAATATCCAATAAAATTTTTTAGGCCAAATATAGTTCTCCCAGTGAATGGGAAGAATATGATAACTAATGAAAACAAACAAAATGGATGTGAGAGAAGAAGAGGAACGGTCTTAAAAAATTGAAAGTATGTGAGAGAAAAAAGACAAAAAGGATGGAACTAAATGACAAGTGATTTTCTTATAACTTAGTAAGGGTTCCCATAATCCTTAAGGCAAAAAAGTGGTCAATATTTTTATTCTTTCTAATGACTTTTCAAATGTTTTTAAAATTGTTTTAGAGTATCTCAACTCAATCAATAATGATGAGACACTAAATGGTTCAAGCTCACAAAATAGAAAGAACATTTAAACTAAGTTTACTCGTAAAATGGTGAGAATGTGGCTTAGGTTACTCATAAAATGGTGAGAGTATGGATTAGGGTGACTGAGCTAACCTCAACAAGTATCAAGCACTACCTACATAGTCTTAAAGTAAGACCTCAAGTCACTATAGTTCCATCCTTACAATTTATGAATTTGACTAGTGTAGCAGTCAATTCAAATAAAATAGGTACATTTGGTAAAAAGGCATAGGATGACATAAGAAGTGGCAAGTTGGTACATCAAGGCTTAATGTTGCCCCTAGATTGCCCATAGGTAGTTACAACTAGGACACAATGACATAGATCAAGGGTACTAATTTACCAAAAGGTGTTTATAATTAGTATAAAGATTGGTGGTAAGAAAGGAATAGAAAATGAAGGAAGCAACTACCAAAACTTATGTCATACTATCCTAAAATATGATATTTATTTGAAGTACTTAAACCAACTGATGAAACTGATCAGATACCTTGATGCTGAAAATGCATAACAAATGAAAAAAAAACCAAGGTCAAATGGTCTAGGAATTAGAACACATTGGGCCAATAGGTCAGAAGTGGAAAGTGGATAAGGTTAAGAAGACAGATAAGGATGATATTTGTACAAAGAAGAATAGTGATAAAATGGCATAACTAAAATTGTCCTTATAGATAATACACCTTAGTGCTCAAGCATAGTACCACTTAAGATGAATAACATTCATCAACATATGAATTTCATCTCCATCTAGTGTGATAAACCTTTATGCTCTTGATTCATAATCTACAGTAATAATGAAAGGCCCTATCTAGTTTTGTTTGAATTTCCCTTTATGCTTCTTCTCAATCATGGTATTATTTTGGTTTTCTTTAAGAATAAGATCACCAAGTTAAAATGTTCTATACTTAACATGATGATTATAGTGGCCTTTTAGTCAATGCTAATATTCTTGAAGATTGTTGAGTTTGGTTGTGCATTTCTCATCAAGTAGGTCTAGCTCTTACAGGTAAGATACTAGATAGTCATGATCATCCAGGACATGCTTGAAAGAGATGCATAATGAAGTAAATTCAACCTCAATGGGAAGGATGGATTTAGTATAATAAATAAGTGAGTATGGAGTGACTCTTATGGGGTATGATGATTGGTACGGTATGCCCAAGTGGTAGGGAATATATGCAAGTGCCAATACAATCATCATTATTGACAATATTTTTGAGAATATTAACAATGTTTTTGTTGGATGCCTTAGCTTAGCCATTACCTTGAGTGTAATATGATGTAGAAAAATGTTGTGTGATTTTATATTTAGTACATATCTAATCTACATCCTTATTTTTGAATTATCTTCAATCATCAGATATAATGTCAGAGGGGATACAATAGTAGAAAATTAGATGGTTGAAGATGAATTTGGAAATTTTCTTTCTAGTCATGTGAGGGGTATATCTTCAACCCACTTAGTGAAATATTTGGTGGTGGTAAAGATATGGTTATGGCTGTTAGATGAACTAGGGTTAATCTTCCTAATGAGTTCAAGTCCCCATGTATAAAATAGCCATTGTGTCAACATTAGTTTTAGAGTTTTTGCTAGGGCATGAATCATATTAGCATGTCATTTACATTTATCACACATTTTTACATATGTAATGGCATCTGTGTCCATTGTGGGATAATAATAACTAGTATGCAATATTTTTTTGGATAGGACTACCCTATTGGAATGATCTCCACATAATCCTTTGTGAACTTCTCTTAACACTAGCATAGACTCTGCTAAAGTTAAATAATGAAGTAGAGTTCCATTAAAACTATGATGGTAAAGGGTGGATCCAAGTAGAGTATAATGAGTGGAATGATGAATGAAGTCTTTGGTTTGTTTTTCAGATAGGTTAGGTGGTATAACTTGGTCATGAAGGTAGTTATAGAGGTCTGAGTACCAGATAGAATTACGACCAAAAATATCACAAATCATTGTAATGGTTGAAGGTTCATGAGCTGGTGTTGACAAATTATTGATGAAGAACTGATACTCTCTAGCTTTATCTATTTGTCAAATCAGAGAGCCAATAGTATCCATGGCACCTATGTTTTGTTACTAGCCCTTGGTATGTGTTCAAACTAAATGTTATCAATTTATTGCTTAAGAGTGTTGACCATGGATTTTTTTGGAACCAACTTGTCATCTTTAGTCTAAAAATGATCTATGACCTGATTGATGATTAATTGAGAATCATCATAAACTTGAAGATGAGATATTTCCAATGCACTACTTGTCAAAGTCTTACAACAAGTGCTTCATACTTATCCATGTTGTTAGTACAAGGAAACCTAATTATAAATGATTTAGGGATTAGATCCCCCTATGGTGTAATAAAGAATAGACCTACCCCGATCTATGTTCAATAAATAAACCATCAAAATATAGTTTCTAAGGATTCTCCTCAAGGGGTGTGTCAATGACGGTCATTATGTATTCATTAATAAATTGAAATGTGAGTGGTTGTGTCTATGAGAGGTGCTTCAACAAGTTGATCTTCAAGTACTTATCCCTTGATTGCCTTCTGAGTGACATACCATATGTCAAACTCACTAAGAAGAATGATCCATTTAACCATTCTACTATGCAAAGATGTTTTAGATAGTAGATGCTTAAGCAGATCTACTTTTGAAATGACCATGGTCTTATTATTCAACATGTAATGGCATAGTTTATGAGGTATAAAGACCATGGCTAGACAATCTTTTTAAATAAGTGCATAGTTATATTTATATGTAACCAAAGTATGGCTTAGGTAGTATATGGTATGTTCTTTTTTGGTGATAATGTTGAGCTAAGAGTGCTACCAGAGCATGGTCGATAGCTGATAGGTATAATAAGAATGGTTTTCCTAGCATAGGAGGTAATAAAACTAGTGGATTAAAAAGGTAGTCTTTGAGTTGTTAAAAATTTATTTGGTACTGGCCATCCTAGTGAAATTCAACTCCTTTCTTCAAAAGGTGTGTAAATGGATGGAACTTGTCTAGTAACTAAGAGATGAAGTGTTAGATTGACTAGATCTTACCTTAAAAAGTATGAAGTTGCTTTAAATTGGTTGGTGTAGCATCTAAATTATAACATGGACTTTAGTTAGATCAAATTCAATACCTCTACAATACATGATGAAGCCAAGTAATTTACTTAAAGTTACATCAAACACACATTTCTTTGGATTGAGTCTAACTTTATACTCCTATAATATTTCAAATATTTTATGCAACATTTCTAGATGGTCAACCCACATTTTAGATTTTCCTAATATGTCATCACATAGTCTTCAATAATATCATGCATCATATCATGGAATATGATAGTAATGGCCCTTTGATATGTAGCTCCAACATTATTAAGGCCAAATGACATTACCTGATAACAAAATGTACCCCATGGAGTGGTGAATACTATTTTATGTTAGTCTTCTGGTGTTATTTTTATTTGGTTGTATCTTGAAAAGCCATCAATGAGTGAAAGAATTTCATAACTTGCCATATAGTTTATGATCATGTCAATATTAGGCAAGGGAAAATCATCTTTAGGACAAGCTTTGTTGATGTCTTAAAAATTAATACAAATTTTTATCCCTTCAAGGTTTTTACTAATAAGTACCACATTAAAGATTCATTCTGAGTAGTCAATGGATCAAATACATCCTACTTATAAGAGTTTTTATAACTCATTCTTTACCAATATATCAATGCAAGGATACATCTTATGTAACTTTTGTTTTACCAATTTGGCATTAGGATTAACCATAAGGTGGTGCAAAACCAAGGTGGGGTTTAAACCTGGCATGTCAGAATAGGCCCATGCAAAGATATCTATTATTTATCTCAACAGAGTCATAAAGGTGTCATGTTCCTCCTTAATGAGGGATGCACCTAATTTTATCCATTTTAGGTATGATAGAGTCCTAATATTTACCTCTATTGTATCTTTGACTAGAAGGGTTGAACCATCTTCTAGTAAAGTAGGTAATGACTTGAACTATTGAATTATGTTAGGGTCTTCTATTAGAACTTTCTCTTCAACTTCTTCTAGGCATGATGAATCTAAGTCCCCTAATGGGAGATCTAGCCATGTGATAAAAATAGTCAAAATTTCTTGAAGTCTTTGATCAAATACTTGTTGTTGCTCAAAGTTGAACTCAAATCCATAGGTAAGTTCATCATTGGTGGTATCCTAGTCTAAATTCAAATAAAAATGAACACCCCCATCTAATGGCACCTAAAATAGGTTTTCACCACTAGATTGGCCTTTATCTTTACTTTTTCCTTGATCAGAAAGTGCCTCAAAGAGGTTTTCACTTTGAGACCTCAATGTTTTACTTGTTTGTTTTTGGCTAAGGATGTTCACTCACTCTTTAAAATAGATTTTAGGATCTAACATGATTGAGAATCCTGATTTGTGATCTCCCAATGGAACATTGTCTCTAAGGCCTAAGAAATCATAGAATGCCTCATCATTATAGAACTCATCAATTGGTAGACTAGGATTTTGTTGGTTCGAATCTATCAATTGGGGATAATATAATGGTAATGGGTTGTGATGAATGGCTAGGGTAAGGGTACAAATGGTATTATTATCAAAAAAATTGGTCTCATCTAGGTTATTGAAGGTGAGGTTATGATCAAACTTTACTTTGTTATTAGCATCATAATCACTAGTCACTAGTGATGGAGTTTGAATAAGATATGTGGGGTCACCCCCAGGTAGTTTAAATTTAAGTCCATAAGGTCTTTCATACTTAGTCATATATATTGGCTTGATGGTTCCTTATTGATTTGGTCTGAGGCCTCTCCCTTCATAATTTTGATACTCCATGATCTAATTAGGAATAGGATACTTTGCATTTTTATAAAAATTAGCTTGGTTGTCATTGTATAACCTTGATTCATCCCTTTTAAGATGGTCAATTTCAAGGCCAAATGTTGGTACAAATGTGACAGGTCCCTTATCTTTGTTATTTTGTTGCAAATGCATATGTGGGGTGTCTTTAGGTCACCCAAAAGTTTTCAAATTCTGAGGAAGATTGGAAATATGAAATGTATCATGGGTCACATACTCTCCTAGTCTATTATCTAAAATGGTGAAATGATTATAAGTTTTAGGAGGTGGCATGTGGAAAAGGAAGTCTAAGGTATTATGATTGATTTAATTATTTGGTGAGGGATCAATAAGTATTTCCTTTATTTTATCCTACTTGGAACTTGGATTCATGCTGTACTAATAATTATAGCTTTGAAATTTAGCCTCAAGATGCTTGAAGTGTTCATACAAGTGTAAATATCCTAAAATATTCACTTCCATCCCTTAATGGGAAAACTTGATACATTGGTGCAACATTGATAGGACTACATGAATTTCATATAACCAAGGCCTACCTAAAAACATATTGTATGATAAATCAAGATCAAGCACATGGCAAAGTGTATCATGGGTCAAAGGCCTATTGATAACTAGAAAACTAATGGTCACTTATGATTCTCTTTCCTAATTATCATAGGCTTTGATGGTTATTATTTTTGGTTGGAGATCTACCATTGTGTACCCAAGAACCTTGATGAGCTTTAGAGACACTATGTTGAGGTTGGATCCATTTTTTATAAGGACACATTTCACTTTATGATGTCTTATATAAAATTATATGTAGAATTTATTATTATGGAGTGGGCCAAGGGAAGATAGATCACTTTAGTTGAATGCGACTTATTGGGCTGGAGCTAGGTGTCCAACCAAAGCTTAAAATCTATCAAGGGATATGTCATTATCAACTGTAGATTGGGTCAAAAAATCATTCAAGATTTTCTTTTAGATTATTGATGTTCACAAAAAATATAAAATAGAAATTTGTGTTGGTGTCTTCTATAATTGTTCTACAATATCAAACTTCTTATCTTGTCAGTAGTGAATGATCCATTTCAAGGTTGAATGGTTAGTTGGATGACAGGTAAAGTGATAGATGATTATGGGCCTAGGATAGTAATCTTTTACCTCTCAGTTGTGATTGCATAATCAAGATTAAATACTAGACCATTATTGCTAACCAATTTTGGGAATGGTGTGGGACCAAACAAGACAAGTCTCAGTTGCCAGTGCACTTGCATGTGGTCATGTGGCAAGGGTGAGTTATTGATATACGGTCCAAAAAGAAAATTTTGAGTTTGTTGGTTTTATTGTATGCATTTCTAAGTTAAAGAAGGATTATCCATGTAATTTGGCTAAATGTTGTTATTTATTAATATTCTAGGATGATTAGTGCTTAATATAGGATTAATGGAGATGGTATTAATACTACCCCCTGCAATATGACCTATAACCCTATTGTAGTCATGTGTAACTACATGGTAGGTTTGTTGGTTGTTACTACTGATTTTTTTGATTCTATTGATTTAGCCTTTGATTTTGATACTATTGATTTTGTTGTTGTACTAGCTATTATCGTTGTTGTTATTGATCATTTTGCTACTACTAATTGTTATGTCAAGGAAAGGGGTTTTGATAAATCCCAAGAGTTTGATTAGAATTAGAAGAACCATTATCCAATGTTATCTCCCCATTATGCAACATATTCTTAATTATATGCTTGATTTGGACACATCTTCATAGATTATGCCCATTAACTCGATGATAGTCACATAATTCATTTTCATAATACCAGTCAGGATAAGGAATGCCTTGTGATTAATGCCTTGGTATAGGCCAACTAATTAAAGTAGTGGCAATAAGCTTGTGAAATACAGACTCAATAGGTTCTCCTAGGTCACTAAAGACATGATGTGTAGGCAAAATTCTCCTAGGAGGAGGGGTTTACAATGGTAAAGGTTGATGTATTTGTTATGTAGGTCTTGGTTGTTGTGCTTGTGGCATTGGTTGGAGAGGTTATTGGGCAGGAGTAAGTTAAAAAGGTGGTGTAGATGAAGTTTTCACAATTTAGATATGATGAGATTTGGTTACTTCATTTCCCACAACATTCCTATTATAGTTGAATTGATTCAATGTTTTTTGGATATTAGCATGTGCCAGTTGTGATGCTTCTACTTGAATGGGATGTTGATGTTGGCCATTTCATTGATTAGTACCTTAATTTTGATTAGTTGAATTAATCTTAATGACTCCTTTATTGATGAGTGCTCACTTGATCAACAAACCTTTATGAATGATCTCTTTGAAAGTATGGGCACATTGTAATTCCAGATGGTAAGCTATCTCACTATGTAAATTTTTAGTAAGCATAGTGGCTAATTTTTTATCTAGTAAAATATGGGTGAAATTAATTGTAAGGGCTCTCCATCACTATAAATAACTTGCAAAACTCTCACCAACTTTTTTATTTTCTTGTGTTAAGTCCACTAGTGAATTCTCATGCTTGAGATTATAGGAAAAGTGCTACACAAACTTATCAAAAATGTCATCAAAATATGTTACCAAATTTTTAGGAAAATTTAAAAATCACTCAAAGGCTCATCCAACTAAGATCTTTAGAAACAATAGCAAAAGGTATATGTCTCTATATGCCACTAGTTGACATGTGACAAAGAATTTGGTCAAATGAGCCTTAGGGTCACCTTTCCCTTTACATTGTCAAATTTTGGTAGTTCATATCCTGGAGAAAATGGTATCTATAAATAATCCATGTTGAATGGGTAAGAACACACATAATCCAATTTGATTTTTTTAATCTATTTACCCACTTGAATGGAAGCAATTACATCCTTCATCTAATGCAATTCCTACGATAGGAAACTGGAAGGAACATTAGTTTAAGGGAGAATATAGGTTTAGGTAAATGATTGGGAGGTCACAAGTGGGACACTTTGACCAAGGTATGATGGAGATACATGTTGGGGTACATTGGTTTAATTGGGTAATGGACTAAAAATATGCATATGTGGATTAAGATGTACTTGAAATTATACAATTGGTTGCATGATATTTCAATTTGGGTTGGTGATAAAGGTTTGACTTGGAGGATTTTTCGGTTGGGATGGTAGGATATAACTATATTGTGCCTATTGTGGTTGAAAAGAGACATGTTGTTGACTAATCAAACCTTATTGTTAAGTGGGAACTTGTGGTCCAAGACCCTATCTCTAAATTTGTGGCACATTTTAAACCTACAATTGTCTAGTAGGTACTCAAGAAACATGGGGACCTCCTTGTTGCATGAATCCTTATGAGGAAGTGAAAGTAGGTTGTAGATTTGGCATCTGTCATTGACCAATATTTGCATGTTGTCGACTAGTCATTGCTTGGTTTTGAATTGGCATATTAGTCTATGACTAAAAAGGTATGTTCATCATTATCTAGTGAGGTAGAAAATTAGTTGCCCCTGATTGAGGTGGCAATGTATTTATCCTATATTGTGTTGATACACTAGATTATGCCTATTATTATGGAATAATACTCATTACTTGTTGAGGAGTAAGGTTCATCACATTCTATCATTCAGACATGACATTAGCCATTATTTGATTACCTAATCTCATAGGTTGTATACTTGAGGAAGCAACCAGTTGAGGTTGGGGTGTAGAAATTCCTATTCCCTGGTATAATGATCTACTCATGGGATTAACTATAGGCACATGTTGTTGGCTAGTTGTTTATGCATTTATACTACTTTGATCAAGATTGGACATTTTTTGTATATTGTCCACTACATTTAGGTCACTATTATGTGTAGAGGCTGAAGACACTTATTCAATAATAGGCATATACATCAAGTTATCTATAAAATTGATTTGTATGAATGGGCTAGAACTTAGATTCTCTTGTCTAGTTAACTCTATCAACACTCATGTTGAAGGAACTAGGTCCATAAGAGGGTTACTCACCATGTTCATCTAATTAAAAGTATGTGCTAGATTCTGGTAGGTTTAATATGCTTCTATATTTGTTTAAAATGCATTTTCCATGATGGTTTTTCCTTGATTAGATATATTTGGGTCTTGATACATTTTCTGGACTAGAGCCATAAGATTACTAGGAGAAGCATGTTGATCATAAATGATATTGTGGGGCACTTTTACTAGACTTGGTAAATTTTCATGAGGGAAGTTTACTCAAAACTTGGCCCCTACCTCTATGTCTCTAACCAAAATCTCATCTTTGTTCTCTAAAAAATATTACTCAAACAAAAATGGATCATATGTGGAAGCCATATTAGTATAATATGACTATTGAGGAATTGGCTCATCCACTATGGGTATTGTAGCTAGGTATTGTGTAGTTTGTTCTTAGTCTCATTCTAAGTAAGGTGGTGTGTTAACTAGATAATTAGCTAATGGATCTTATCTTTCTTCCCCTAATTGAGTATTATAAGAGGGATAAGAATCCATCTCATAATTAATATTATACACATATGAGTCTTTCACCATTTCTTCTTGTGTAACTACATTACTAATCCTTGAATTGTACATGAGTCCACTACGAGTGTAGGATACATGGTAGGATCCATAGTCAATGCTTTGTGATAAAAGGTCAAAGAGTTATTAAAACTCTAAAAAGGATAGAATCTAAAACATATGATGTTCTAACTTGGTACAAATTCTTCAAAAGGATCAAAAGGTTTATGAAAAGATTTGTGAGGAAAAAAACTAGCATGAAGAATCTAACATTTCATTGTTCACATAAATATAAGAAACCAAATGGATCAAAAATCAAAATGTCAAACTCTAAGGCTAAAGTGTTTCAAATTAGTCTAATCTAGGAATTTAAAAGTTGCTAGGTCTTTTGGCCAAACGTGACATCAAAAGCTAGGCTCAAACAAGGCATGCACTAGGACTATTGGTCAAATGGTGTCAAAAGATAGATTTTGAAATAGATAAAAGTTTTAATCTAATAGATTTGAAACACTTCTAAAAAACACTAAGCATTTGATTCTTGGACATGAAATTTATCAACTAGGTATAAGGTATGAAACAAAAAGGCACTTTAGAAAAAGTTTATTTTGTCATAAATAATGGTATAAAAATTGGTTCTTTTGACAAATAAGCTAGACAAAAGTGAAAAATATAACTGTGCTTTAGACAAAGGATCAAAAAAAGTACACTCATATTGGTTTGAAAATGTAGGAACAAATTTGAAACTCTATGTAAGAGGGTATATGAAACAATATTTGAAATGTTTTGGGCCATGAACGATGCTACACTCCCCAAAAGGTGTGACAAAAAAGTTTGTTTCAAAAACTCTCTAAGGCAAAGATAACTTCCCATAATTTTTATATCATAAAACTACTTTTATTGACTCAAAATTTTGTGGTGCATAAACTCAAAGTAAAAGTGTTTAGCATAAAATGGCTTAAGTCTATCAAGTGATGACAATGATTATGAGTCTTAAATGACCTTCAACCCAAATTGGAAATTAAACCTAAGTTCCCTCAAGTTTAGTGCAAATAGAAAACCCACTTAACATATCAACCCTATGAACTTATAAAGGTGCAATTCTAAATTTAGATTATAAGTGAAAGACTTAAAACAATTTTGGTAAATGTCTAGACTCAATTGGGTAGCATAACTATGCCAAAGTGGATGATATGAATCCCAAGATTTTGATGAACTATGAACAAGGTAAATTGATGTTTTCACATGGGTAGCATAATGCCTCTTTGTTCAAAGGAAAATTAGGACCATGTGTTTTGGTTTGAATTATTTGTTTACGCCAGGTTTTTACTTCAAATAAGACTTTAATCTAGGATAAGACCAGCTAATTAATCACTCTTAGATCTTAAATTGATAAGGTTGTTTGGTATTGTTGGAATCCATCAATATACATCATTTGAGAGGATTTTAAGTGTTCATAAAAAAGTAAATGCACATTATATATTAGGGTTTTTACACCCCCCTTCTCTCAAATGATATTACAATTCTATGGACCTTGAGGTACACCTTACACCAATAATAATTCTATAGCAAGTGGGGATTTATATAAGATCTAACAAGTTTATGAATGTTCTAGGGGAATCGATTGGACAATCACTTTCATGCCAAACAATGTAAAATAAAATCATGAATTTTGGGTCTGTATCACTTGGCTTGTTGTAAAAAGGTGTAGTCCTTTTTGAAAACACTACATCCTACTATTTGCTCAGTGTAGTGCGATGTTCAAAGTGCCATTATGTCTTGTGTGTAACTCCAATTAGGATCCAAATGAAGTCAATGCTGGGAGATGAAACCCTAGGTCAAAGCTTCCCTAAATAACTCATGGGAGGTGATGAAGTCTCCTTCACAAAGTAAGTTTGCATAAAAATAAAGAAAACATGAAAGTAGAAAGACTTTAAGGTCACCCAAACTTTGATGAGTTTTAATGGGGAGTGCTTTAGATGACTTTATTTCTAATCCTTGGACTAGGCTACTTGCAATAGGAATGGTTCTTTTGATTCCAAGGGTTCCCTAAAGGGGACAAATAGAAGAGCATACATGCACCATCCCTCTTTTTTCCAAACAAAAATTTAATCTAAACAACTAAGTAAATACAAAAATCATTGAAAAGGTGAGTTCATTTTTAAGCCCAAATGGAAAATGAGGTGGTGTTCATTTGACCCTTTGGTCTTAGTTGTAAACTTTGAAAACATTCACTAAAAACATTTAAATTTTATGTTAAACACCAAAACAAGGTTCCTAATTGATTTTTAAGCATGCAAAAGGTGATCTAAAACCTATTTTTAGCAAATGTCAAGCTTGGTCCTACAACAAAAATGTTAGCATGTCCTTTAGCCTTGAAGCTCTTTTAGGTTTGAAATAATGAACTTTAAAAAAAGAGCTCTCAGGTCTATGTTTTAATAAAAATATAGTGACTAAAATTGGTTTATATAACCGATGATGGTTAAATTTTCTAATTGATGACAGTTATCTAACAGACATCGGTTATACTGATGTGACTGATGATAACTATCTAATTGATGTCAATTTTACTAACTGATGTTGGTTAAGCTATCTAACTGATGTTAATCTTACTAACTAAAATTAGTTATTATGTAAACCTGTGACAAAGAAAAATGGAAAAACAAAGTTATAAAATTAATTTGTAAGAGTTTTAATGCCCCAAATAAATATTTTAAAGCTTTAAAATGATCTTCTTCATGTGTGGGATGTGTCTAGTCCTACTAGGTGTGCCATTATGTGATCTAGGAATTTGACTCAAGAGAGGATGGTTACTATTGTGTTAGTTACAAAATGAAAACAAAATTAAAGAAACACACTAACTAGCATAACATCTCTAGGCCTAGACACTAGAGAGAGCTTAGTTAACAAACATGAATAGAACACATAATTGAAATGCAAAATAAACCCTCTTTTACCTTCCTTGGATGCTCAAAAATTCTTTTTATAGTGGCTTGCTCATCTTGTGCTCATGAATTCCTTGGCAATATAAGCTTGGCTACCTCCATCTCTCCTTGGCACCTTTGGCTTGTGGCTTGGCTTGGCTTAGAATCAATTTGTCATGGTAGCACTAGTTGCTTGAAGCTTTGTAGTCAATTATACATTATCACTTTGCATAACATGTCTTATTGAAGATATTTGAGCATAATAACTTTTCACTAAAAGTATCTTAGAAATGATGTACATGGCCTCTCTATTTATAGATTTTTTAGAATGTCTAGAATAAACCTGAATCATCCATCTCAACATTGAGATGCATGGTTGAGGATTAATTCAATTTTTGGGAATAAGTTTGTAATTATATTCATCATGACATTGGAAGAAGAGGAAATTAAGAGGCATGGAGGGGATCATGGAAGGCATTGATGAGGCATGGAGGGCATGAATCCTAATATTTGTAGCATTTATGGCTTAAGGATGTCTTCCCAAGAAATGAGGTCACCTAATGATGTAGCTATTCAATATTCATTTATAAAAACAAGTATTCAAAAATTTTCCATGGAATCATTAATTAGGCCTTGATTTATATTAATTATCTCTTAAGCATGATTAAGCACTTTGTGCATAAATTACTTAAATTGATCAGAATGCCTTGTTATTGGTCTAAAATTTGACTAGATTGGAATTGTAGAACAATGTCAGATGTGTTGGATCCATTATTTCATTTAGTATGTTTCCAAAAAAAATAATGAAGGCACATGTCTTGTGCAATATATTTGATAGGAAAGAGCAATCTAGAGCACCTAGGTGCAAAATTGACATTTTGACTCAAAATGATTTGACCAAAGTTACCTGGCCCATAAATTGCATTACCCCATTTAGTGATACCATGGTCAGAATTGTTACTTGAATACATTAGTTTCACATCATTTAGCATGTTTTAGTGTTTTTATGCCAAATTGTATAGTTTAGGTGGAAATTGGCCAAAATCCTAATTAGAAGTTATCAATGGCTAGATTTAGGTGTCTACAATCAATACCTCATACTCAGCCATATTGTTTATACAATGAAACTATATATGAAATGCTTTGGGAATCAAATCCCACCTGGGGTGTAATCAACATTATGTTGGATCCAAATCCATGGGATGTAAAGAATCCATCAAAATATAGCTTCCATTATTTAAGTTCCTATAATTCTTATTCTATTGTCATAATAGAATCATCTAGAAAGTCAAATTTGAGTGGTTGAGTGTCTTCACTAGGTGCTTTTATAGTTGATTAGTAATAACCTACCCCTTGATTAATTTTTTATACTGATACTCAATATAAAATTCAATTAGAATCATGATCCATTTATCCATGCATCCTTGAAGAGTTGCCTTATATAATAGGAATTTAAGAGGATCCACCTTGGTGATGATAATAGTTTTATTTTTATCATATAGTGCCATAATTTTTGGGTAGTAAATACCACAACTAAACACTCCTAAATAGGTGTATAATAATGTTCATAATCCACCAGACTGTGTCTTAGATAATATATTACATGATCTTTACCTTAATCATCATGTTGGGCCAAAAGTGCCCCTAATGCATGCTCTATTTTTGATATGTAAAGAAGTAGCGGTCATCTAAGTGTTTGTGATATCAATACTGGTGTATTGGCCAAATATGTCTTGAGTTTTTTTAATTCTATCTAAAAATATTCATCCCATTGAAATGTGATCCCTTTTTTCAAGAGATGGGTAAATAGGTGTCACTTATTTTCTAGTTGAGAAATGAACTTGCGTATAGATTAGATCTTTCCTTATAGGATTTGCATCTATTTAAGATTTTCTGGTGGAGGCATTTCCATAATGGCCTTGACCTTGGCAGGGTTGACTTTGATCCCTCTTTGTGATATAATGAAACCTAAAAATTTCCTTGAAGTGACACCAAAGACACTTTTTAGGATTCAAGCAAACTTTATATTCATGGAGCTTCTCAAAGATTCTTTGTAGTGTGTCTATATGTCCTACTCTTTTTTTTTTTTTCTAATATGTCATCAACAAAGTTATTAACAATATTGTACATCATGTCATTGAAGATGATAGTTATGGCACACTTATATGTGGTTCCAATATTCTTCAATAAAAATGGGATGACTTGGTAACATAATGTTCCCCATGGAGTGGTGAATGTAGTCTTATGTTAATCTTCTTGGGATATCTTTATTTGGTTATATCCAAAAAATCCATCCATTAAGGACAACATCTCATACCCAATAGTCGAGTTGATAATCATGTCAATGTTGGGTAGAGGAAAATCATCTTTAGGGCATGATTTATTAATATCTATAAAATTAGTATAAATATGTATACCCAAGGTTTATTTACTCACTAGGACTATGTTTACAATTCATTCAGAATAATCTAGTGTTCTAATGAAACCTACTCTTATCAAATTTTTGAGTTTTGCTTTAATAAATAGGTAAATGCGTGGATGCATCTTCCTTAATTTTTTCTTGACTATTTTGGCATCAAGATGGATAACAAGGTGATGCACAACCAAGTTTGGGTCTAAGCTTGGCATGTTATAGTATGCCCATGCAAATATGTCTATATAATCCCATTATGAGGGATATAATATGTTCATGTTCTGCTTTAGTAAGGGAAGCTCCAACATAAATAATTTTAGAATCTTCATGAGTTCTTAGGTTTACTTATATTATGTTTTCCATAAGGAGTGTGGATCCATATTCTAAAATTTTAAGAAAGGTATGATCATGATCATATTATTCTTCTACATCTTCTTGTTTTTCCTCCCAAAGTTCTAGGTAGTGTGATGAATTAGAATCTACCATCTCAGGTAAAGGCCAAGTAGCTAAAACCTCTAGAAACTTAAGAGTGAGATGCTTAAACATTTATTGTTATTATGCAGAGATGATTGTACTAGATATATAACTTGGGATATATGGACCTTCTTCATCCTAAGGGGATGAGAAAACTTTTCCACCTAAGAGTGCCTAAAATAGGTTTTTACTCAAAGGATTATCTTTTTCTTTACTTTCTCCCTGATTGATGAGCACCTCAAAGGAGGTTTCACCCAAATATATTTATGTTTTTTTTTTCACCAAGAAATTTTACCTAGTCTCCAAAGTAGGTAAAAGGATCAAATGAAATTTCAAAGACTTGTTTATGATTGCCAATAGGTAATTCATCTTGTAGGCCCATGTATTATACAATTGATTCTTCATTTTGAAACTCATCAAAGTGTATGATTGAATTTTGTTGGTCCCAATCAATGATTTCAAGATGGAAAATTTATAGGGAAAAATGAGGTTTTTATTTAAGATGGGAAGATATAATAAAGGTTCAGGGTTTTGTTTTAGTAGGGGAAGCTCCAATGGTAGATCTTGATTTAGGATGGGAAGTTCCAATGGTAGGATAGGTTAATACTACAGGATGGGAAGCTCCAATAGTTAAGGTCAAAATTCCATTAGAATAAAATAGTTCCATGTCATCAACCTCATAAAAAAGGCTATAATGGGACACTATATCACTATTAAGAGTCTCATTGCTAATCAATTTAGAAGAATCACTATCAAAAGTTATGAGGTCACCCCTAGGCAGTATAAATTTGAGACCACGATTTAAATTAGGTACTCTAGATGATAAGGGTTCTATGATTCCTTATGCTCATGGGACAAGGCCTTTTATTGTATAATCAATATGATCCATGATCTAATTAGGGATAGGATACTTTGGATTCTAAAAATAATCAATAAGACCTTTAGATTATAACCAATTTCCCTCAGTAAAAGCTTCTCAATCTTTCTTTGGCATAATAACAAGTACAAAAACCACAAGTGGTTTTTTGATATTTCTTCTTATATTTCAAAATAGTGTTGGGTCCATTAGGATTCTTTGAGAGTTTAGGCTTACTAAATGTTTTTGGATTTCTAGGCAACTTTGCAACATGGAAGGCATCCTTAAAACTGTACATGAAAATGACCATGTCCTTAATAACAACTTGCTTTAAAAAAAATTTAAGAAATAGATTAGTTGGAGTGGAATTTATATCACCATGGTTGATAATATTGGATGGAGGTAGATGTGAAACTATATCCTTGTTCTTCTTTGTAATAAATTTAGAACCTAGATAATAGTTATAATTGTAGAACTCAGCTTCAAGATATTTACAATACTCGTAAGGTTGTTGATAAGAGAGAATAGTAACCTCAATCCCATCATGGGAAAACTTCAAACAATAATGTAGGGTAGAGGGAATGGCCTTTAATTCATGGATCCAAGGATGACCAAGATGTTATAAGGCAATTAAATGTGCATAATATATGTATGGTGTGAAATGAACCCAATAATGATTGGCAACTAAATAATACTAATAGACTCCCTCCCTTTTGGTGTTTTGATAAGCCTTGATGGTGATTGTCTCTGCCTGAATGTCTTTTGCAATGTAGCACAATATTAATACAAACTTAAGAGATATGATATTCAGCTCTAAACCAAAGATCTATAAGAACCCACTTGATTTTATGGTTTTTAATGATTAATTTAATGTATAGTGGGTTATTACAGCTTGATCCAAGTGTATAAATTTTTTCTAATCAAATGTTACTTGAAAAAATAAAGACAATATCTCAAAAGTTTTTAAAACTATTCAGGATTTATATCATTGGGAATAGTGGATTGTTGTAAAAGATTCTTCAGGATAGTTCTATGGAATTTAGATGTCCCTAAGAGATACAAAATGGAAATATGTGTAGGGGTTTTAATAAATTGGTCTAATATATTATAAGGCTTTTCAACATTAGGATGAAATGGCTTGGATTTGGTTGGCACAATAGTCAGCTTTGGATCTATTAGTTCAATGTTCACATTGGATTCTATGGAAGAAGTGGGTAAAGGGCCCTGGAGAGTAACTTATGAGCATATATTTGTGAATGTGAAACCTAGAGGTAGAAAGGAGCCATTATAATTATAATATGAAAGAAAAGGGCCTTAGAGGGTGACTCATGGGCATCTAGTTGCATTGCTACAATTTTGAGTTAGCAAGTAGTCATTATAATTAAAGGAAGCATGTTGTCTAAAAATTGTAATCCATGAAAATGGAGTTGCAATAGAATTATGAAAACTCAATGTGGTATTGATAGAGAGAGATTGTCTTAACTCTATAATAATGGGTCCTTTAATGTGAGGAGCATGGGATGGTTCAAGTGGTTTGATAGTAATAGTGGTAATTTGGGTTGTATAAATACATCCCATAATATTTTTATAGTCATAAAGCATGTTATTGTAACCTAATTTATTAGTATGGGTATTATGATCATGATTATACTCATAATTATTACAATTTTGACCTTGATTCAAGTTATGATTCTACTTCTATCCTTATTTTTGGTTGTTATTTGGTGGTGATTGATTATGTCGAGGAAAGGGGTCCTTTTAGATTCCCATATCTTGATTTGTGTCATGATTAGGGGCCAAATTTATCTCAACCTTACCACTATCAATGAGATATTCAATAATATGTCATAATTAGATGCAATTATAGGTACCATGACCAATAACATGATGAATGTTGCACCATTAATTCTTTTTGTACCAATCTAGTTTTAGTTGATCTTGAGGAAATGGCCTTGGTACTAGCTATATAATCATATTAGCTACTATGAACTTTTGGAACACTATTTCAATTAGTTCTCCCAATTTGTTAAAGACCTTGAAACTACCATGGTTTGTCCTTTATGGAGGTTGTCTCAGTAAATTAAGTGGTGGATTTGGAAGAAATAGTTATATGTTTGGGGATGGTAGAGCATACACCATTTTTTACATGCCTTGTTTCAGTCACCCCATTTCCAACCATGCTCTATTCTTGTTAAATACTTTAAGATTGTCTTGTACAACTATCTAAATTAGTGATTGGGTTTGAATTGAAGTTTGACCTTGTGAAAAAATATTGGCAAGGCCCTTAGCAATAAGATCTCAATCTGTACCCCTTTATAAATAATTTCCTCAAATGAGTTAGCATAAACAAGTCATAGATTATGCACGACCTCGGGATTTAAGTTCTATGAAAATATGTCTAGAAACTTTTTTTTTGGCAAATTATGTTGAAATTGACTTGATAATGCTCTCCACCTCTATAAATATGCAATAAAACTTTCTCCATCATGTTGTTTGGCTTTGCACATGTCAATAACAGTCAATTCATGCTTAATGTTATATGAAAAATGGTTAATGAACTTTTTAGATAAGTCATTCCAATCCATAATTTATCCCTTTGGTAACTTAAGTAGTTAATCTATAGATTACCCTACTAAACTTTGTGCAAATAATCAAAGCAAGTACATGTTACTATAAGAAACCTCTTGGCATAATACAAAAAATGCCTCAATGTGTTCATGTGGGTATCCCTTTCCTTTATATTTATCAAACTTTAGTACCTCAAAATGAGATGGAAAAGAGACTTAGAGAATAGATATATCAAGAAAATATGGGTATATCTCATCAAACTTGTATTTCTTAACTCTATTATTTATCTCCAATCATGTCACAATTTCTTTCAAGGAGTTCCACTCTTGCATGTTTGGTGTATTTGTGGGTGGAACTTAATGTTGTTGGGGTGGTATGTGCCCCTATTTATTTTAGGGTGGAATGTGCCCTTGGTGTTATTATTAGGGTGGTATGTACCCCTATTGTTGCAGTTGGGGTGGTATGTGCCCCTGTTGTTGCATGGATTTGGTAGGGATGTACACCCTATGATCCTAGACTTAGTTTTGGTTCACTCCTTGAGTTGAGTAGGTAAGTAGTCAACTATTAGGAATCTATTGCCTTGAATCAACCATGTTCTACTAATTTTTGGGATTCCTTTATCTATTTACCATTATACATGTTGGTTTAGATGAACTAGCCAAATTATCTTGAGGGATTTCCTAAATTCAAACTAAATGTTTTGGTCTCTAATTTTGTAAAGTGACAAGAGGATCTTGATGGTTAAAGAATGTGTGTTACAGGTCTAGTAAAACACTTTTCACAACCTCTTACATCTTACTCTATCCATTTGAGACACCTTGATAAATCATCATTATGTTCTCAACCAATGTTTGTTTCATAGTTTCAATCACATTTCCTTATTCCTTAGAAGCATCATTGTGTATTGAAATAGAAACTAGAGACTCAATTAAGTCTATGATAAGGTGATCAACATACTATTGACTTATTTTATTAGTCTTGGTGACATGATCTTAATCAGTTGGTTTTGACTCTACAATTATTTATTTTGCCTTGTTAGAAGAAGGTATGTTTGATTATTTATTTTCCTTGTTAGAAGAAGAAGGTATATTTGATTTTGTAATATTTTTGAAAAATTTCTCTCATTTTTTTCTCCTTCTCTAACTAAGGTGTGAAATTTCTCCAAAGGAACATTTGAGGGTAGTTTAGCACTAGATTATATCAACCTAAGGAGTGATCCATCTTAGTTCTCTTGATATTTAATATACTCTTCCTCAGATCCTATAGTTGTAGGAATGTCCCCAAAGACAATAGAATTGTCTTGACCATCATCATAATGATCTTTATCATAACTAGAGCCATAAGGGAACCCACTATGTGTGAACCTTTGAGTCATGTCTAAAAATGGGTTCTTTATATGTTTGACTAGATTTGGATCAATGTTGTGCAAATGTTTAAACAATGTATGGATTTTGATATTTCTTATAAACAAATGACTAAGGTACCAAGAGACTATAAAATGAGGGTGGATTGGAACCAGACATAATTATAATAATGTGTTCATGAATTTACTTAACCTTGGGTGGGGTTAGAATTGTATTAATTAGAAGAGGGTACTATAATTCAAAAATCCAAGGTGAAAACTAGTACACCAAAGCCTAGATTTTTATGATACATCAATACTGTAAAAGCTAGTTCAACTTTGATGAGTTCCTACTAGAAAAAAATAAGAAATACCTTAGATTAGGAAGGATGCAATGTAAACCAAGAAACTCAAGACGTGGAAACATGTAAGAATTCCTAAGTATAAAACTAGAACCAAACAAGTAGCAAAACCCCACCATATGGTAATAGAAATGGTAGTATAAAATATGTTCTAGTAATCAAAAACATGAGTGATACAAAATATTACTTGATTCCACCAATGATTATAATGTGATAATGAGTCTATAAATGGCCCTCAATCCAAATTAGAAATTGAACCCAAGTTCTCTCAAGTCAAGTGTAAATGGTGAACCCAATTTAACACATTAACCTTTTAAACTTCAAAAGGTACAATTTTGAATTTAAATTATCATTGAAGGAATTACATAAAATTTTTAAATTGTTTTATAATCAAATAGGAAGCATAGCTGGACTAATCAAATGATATGACACAATGTTTAAGATGACAAATTTTTTCAAGGAAAAGATTATTTTCACATGGATATCATAACACCTTCTTGTTCAAAAATTGTGGACAATGTGTTTGATTATGATGTTTATTTATAAGAAAGTTTTGACTCAAATCAAGACTAAGTAATCTAAGACTAAAATATATAAATACATCTAAGCAATTGTTCTAAGACCTAAACTGACAAGGTTGCATGATATAATTGAAGTTTATCTTTATATGTGCACTTGAGAGGAAATTAAGTGTTCATCCAAAATAAAAGTGCATTATATGGTAGGGTGTTTTACACCCCCCTTCTCTCAAATGACAATACGATGATATGAACCTTTGGGCACACCTTGCATTAACAATATTTTTGTGGCAAGTGGGATTTATCTAAAAATATACAAGTTATGACCATCTAGATTAATCCCATGTGTACCAAATTTCACATTAGCACACAAAATAAGAAGCACATCAATTGGATCCATGTAAAATATATTATTGTGAGAAGGTCTTATCCTTTTCACAACCACTACATCTATTACTTGCTTAGTGTAGTGTGATGTCTAGAGTGATCATATGTTTTAGGCTTAGCTTGACACTAACATATATGGTTTGACCACTCAAACCATCATCCTAGTGGGGAGATCCAAATTTATATAGCCCCCATGGATATGGGGTAAAGACAATGCCAAGAGATGAATTCCTGAGTCAAAGCTTCCTTATAAAGCCTATGTGAGGTAATGAAGTCCCGTTCACAAGCTAAAATGCATGAAATAAAATCTAAGTAAAAAGGCTTTATGGTTATTTTGATATCACCCAAACCATGAAGGTTTTAGGGAGAACTTATTCAAATTATTTTTTATACCTTTGGATGAAGGCACAATTTGTAATGAAAACGACACTTTTGATCCCATAATCTCCCTATAGGGGAGGGGGGAGAGCATACATGTGCAAATTCATTTTTATTTAAATAATTTTAACAAAACAAATGATAGATGTCTTATACAAAACAAAATTTTTAAGTGAGTTTGGTTTTAAGCACAAAATTTAATTGTTTGGTGGTGTTCTTTGGCCCCTTGGCCTTAAGTTGTAATTTTTTTAAAAAATAACCACAAAGTAATCAATATAAACCAATAATTTTTTCCCTTTTAAACCAAATAGAAATATTCCTAATTACTTTTAAGCACCAAAAGAAGGTTTAAAAGACTTAATTAAGCTCAAAATAATCACTTTCCATGTTGGTCTTGCATAAAAAGTAAGATAGTCTTGTTTATCTTTGAAGCACTTTTTTGCTTTGAGACAAGTAGCTTTGGAAAACATGCTCTCAGGTCTATGTTTTTTTAAAACATAGAGACCATCATTGGTCACTATTGACTAATGTCTATTCCTACAAGACCATTGTCATTAGATAACCAACCATGGCCAATTGAAAACAATCACCAATGGTCACATGTGAACCTAAAGGCAAAAACATTATGATTCAAAATACTTGTTAGGATAAAATCTCAAAAAGTTAAGATTCTAGATCAAAACTATGTTCAAACTAGAGACTTAAAAAATTAAAATCATTAGAAACAAACTTTAATAAATCTCAAAAATTAAAAATTTAGATGTATTTTCCCCTGCAACCCAACTGATTGTGATTGGACCTAATTGACACTGGTTACTGAGAATCATCAATGATCACTATGCAATCTATGTGTGCACAAAAAATGTTAAAAAACATGGGAAAATGAACTTAAAATGATGTTACTAAATTTTTAATAACTAAAATGAAAATGTAAAATTTCCACAATGTCTTCCTTGCTTGAATGGACTTTGTGGTCCTACTAGGTATGCACATATGTAGTGTTGGATTATAAATTTGGTTAGTTAAACATTAGTCATGTAAACATGAAGTATGCATAAAGAACTTAACAAACTAATCCAACCTATTCCAATGAGGTTTGAAAATTATAATGAAGGACAATTGAAATAAATCAATACTAATTACCTTCCCATGTGACTCCAGCATCCAAGAGTGGCTCCAAGCATGTTTTCCCCCTTTATCTAGTGTTCTTGTCTTTGTCAACAATGGATGTCAAGCTCCTCCTTTACCTCAAGACCACTATTCATAACCTAGGATCAAGATAATAAATATCTAATCTATGCCTATCAAATGAAGCTTAAAAATAAAACACAATAATCAACACAAAAAGTTGTGGAGACAATTTTGCATTATAAGTTTACAATAATTTTAGCTTAAACATGATGTTTTATGCCCTTCTATTTATAGATTTTCCAAATGGGCTAGGATCAACCATGACCATCCATATCAAAAGTGATATGTGTGGTCATGAATTAATCTAATATTTGTAATTAAATCTATAAATATAATCATAATGATTTGGGTGTAAGAGGCATTAATGAGACATGGGTGCCCATAAACCTGATATTTGTTGCATTTATGGCTTGAGGATTCCACCCCATTGATCATGTAACTAGGTGATGAAAATATTGAGAATAAATTTCCAATAATGAAATAATCAATAACCTCCATGGAAAAGCCACTTAAGCTCTTGATTCGAATTATCTTAAACAAAATTAATCATTTTAGTGAAATTCTTTGAAAATTGGTGCACTATTACTCAAAAAATTCAAAAAAATAATATTAATGGGTTCTAATTTGACTATGGGGACTTATAAGGTGATGTTAGATGCATTCAAATTGTGATCACATTTAGGATGTTGTTGACACAAAGTAACAAAGGTACATGATTTGTACTAATGAATTAGAATAAAAGAGTGATCTAGGGCACTAAAATATGAAATCATAATTTTGAATCAAAATGATATAAGAAAAGTTAGGAATAACATAAAATGAATTACCCCATTTAGGGATACATTGACCTAAATCAAAAAATTTATATGACAAGATTGAACCATTTAACACATTTTTAGTGATTTTGGTCTAAATTGAGCATTTCAATGCAATTTGAGTAAGATTGACAATTTCGACACAAATATTTCTAGGAATTGAATGTATACAATTCCTTACAATGTAATCATAGAATATCCCTTTGGGTGAAGGTTGGTAATGTATGTATTAGTCTAGAATTAATAAGTTTTATTTCATTATGTGTTTGATTTTGTTTTTATTTTTATGTTGTTCCTTTATACCTTCTAGTTGGCTTTACATGTGTTTGTTTATCTAAGGTTTTCCTTTATTCACCTAGTGTCAGCCCATTATCAATGCCATAATATTTTATCCATGCATCTTGGAATGATACCTCATTCTATTAATGATGTAAAATCAATAGCTAGCTTTGGAAAGATGAAAATAAGAGCCAAGCATTGGTCCATGTAACCTTAGGTTTTGTCCTTCCAAGGGTAATATATGCCTTGATGATAAGATTCAAAAAAGAGAAAATAGAAATTGGGCCTCAATTATTGAAAAATATGATAGATGGGGAGATCTATTTTAGAGTAACTAGTGGGAAGGGAGATATTTATTTAAAATAGATCCATGAATTTTTAAAATGTTCCACTTCTATAAAAGAGATCATTGTGACATTTAAAAGAAACATTGAGAAGTCAATATTGATTCATTTAATGAGAAAAGGGTTCCATATAGTTTTGAATTACTCACTAAATAAACCAACAAAATTGGTTTCATTGGTCCCCAACCATCATGGATCAATAAAAAATAATACATTATAATTAAAGGAAGTCTAAAATTCAAGAAAATGTCAAAGTCTCTTCTTAGGATAACGTGATTTAGGCAATCTCAACCACAAGATTTTTGGCCTAGATCTAATTGGATCAAGGCTTGGTGTGGGACCAAAGATATTTATTTTAGGGATATAGACACTTGGTTGGTATCAGATAAATTCCTAAGCCCTCACTTCCTTATCCAACTTGTGCAAAAAAATAAAGTCCTTTTAAGGATTTATGCACATTTGAGTTACCTATGAACTTAATCATGGATTCAAAATAAAAGAATGAAATAATAAATATATCTTCACAAAACTAATGTCTTGAAGGAATTGAATCATAATTATTCATATTAAAAATAAGACTTGAGTCCTCCTTCTTATTTATGTTCTATCGAAATAATATCCTAACCATTAGTCTAATGGTTCTATAATGAAGGTCCATAGTTTGGGTTCTAGTCACTAGTAGTATTTTCCCTACATAGTTGCCACTTTTTATGAGTAATATGTATAGTTTTTAGAGGAAAATTTGACCTCTATTTTTATAAAAATTAAAAAAAAATAATCACCTCAATTGGTTCCTAATCGATCATTGGTTGAACAAAGCCACAATATCTACTTAAAAGGACTATTATAGATAATTTGGACTTGTCTATAGTCCAACTGAAAAATAAATATAAAAATTATGCCTACATTATTAAAATTTTTATAATTTTATATTCTCTCCAATATAGTAAATGGGGAATAGATACAAATTATTACCATACTCTTTGCATGCAACTGCATAAAACATAAAAAATATTAATTTTAAAAGATTATCTCCCATCTAATTTACGGACATAAGTCAAGATTATTTGAAATAGCCCTTTTAACCCCAATCAAAAGGGTCTCCCATAGCTTATCCATTTTCTAATTATAACATATAATAAATCCTCAAAATTTTACATACTTAAATAATATATTAGCCCATTCCACTCTCAAAATATTTTCTAATAGTTATTTTTGAGCTAACTTTGTTTTTTTACATAAGTTTCCTTGCATAGGATTTTCACATAGCATTAGTTCAAAATATTGAGATGGAATTCTATTGGGAGATTTTTGTGCTGACAGCAAGCAGTTATTTGTTTATGAATAACTCTCAATTGAAACTTATTTCTTTATATTATTAGATCCCAGAGCTAATGATGAGGTAGCATGTGTCCTCTAACTCTACTATAATGCCAACCTTGTCAGTACCCTTGGAGGTCTTGCACATTGAAAATGTTAAAATTGATAGATCTTAGAACCAATGAGGACATTCCTCATGTCATCTAACCTTCATATAGTTCCATACTTATTAGAGCCCTAAGAGGTCCATTATGTCATATTTATTAGACTTGTCAGATATTGAAACCAATGAGGAAGTGTCACATGGCCTTTAAACCTCTCCTAACACTAGACTTATTAGATCCTTGGGAGGTCATATGGATGAAAAATATCATACTTATAAGATCATAAAACCAATTAGGAAGTGTCACATATCTTTTGACCCTCTTATGGCACTAGATATGTCATTTCCTTGAGAGATCCCATGCGTCAAAGGTATTAGAGTTATCAAATCCTAAAACCAAGTAGTAGGTGCCACAAGTTCTTTGATTCTCCTATAGTGTTAGTCTTGTTAGATACTTGGGAAGTCCCATGCATTAAAGGTATCAGAGATATTAGATCTTGGACCTAATGAGGAGGCTCCATGTGTCCTATGACCCTCCCATGCTACCAAACCTATCAGAGTCCTAGGAGGTCCCATGCATTATATCTATAAAAATTATTAGATACTAAAGATAATAAGGAGGTTCCACATGTCTTTCCATACACTTAAGTGTAAAAACCACCTAAAAGGCTAAATTAAGGTCATATTAGAGTATGGAATGGAACTCCTACTATAATATAGTGATTTAAATTATTTGGTAATAATTGAGTTTTATTCCTATTTTAGTTAAGGGTCTTGATTAATAAATTAGTAAAGAATATAGCAATAAATATAGTCCTAATTTGTGCAACTATTTATATTTTTCACCTTTCTAAAACTAAGATATCAGCTCAAAATATGTGTAGGATTGGGAAGGTGTTGTAGACTTGAATCTAGATTTCATTGGGCAAAAGGATAGGAGCACCAAAAATTGGATGCTTTGGTGTTTGATGATTTTGTTCATTCCTATTGTTGTCCAAAATGATCACAAAAACCTAAAACTTTTTGGGTGGTTGCACTGTGCCTATGTGAGCATGCCTATGAAAAATTGAGTGTTGGTTGTTGATGGAACTCGCTATGGAGCTAATTATATCTTCAAACCCTAACCATCCATCATGCTTGATAAAACAATATTTGAATCACTTCAGAAAGATTGGGGTTAGTGTGTAAGATGTAATGCACATTCAATCCACACCCATTATGTAGGAATGCTACCTACATACTAATACTTTGAAGAAGGATCAAGCCATAATTATTTCTCCCACCTATTGTGATTTTTAGCAATAGTATGATGTGGATGCAAATGCTAAATTGATAGTGTTTGAAGTGGCTAGGGACTAGTATGAGGATTTGAGTAGGTTTACGGTTGTGTTGGGTGATTTTGTACAAATAATAGGGAATTTTTTTATTAATGATTTGTTTTTATTCTTTCTTAATTTATAAGTGTGGTCACTTCCCTTATAAATGAGCTTTGATTGGGAGATTATAGGGAACAATTGGTCATAGGTAAAATGTATTTGTACTAGGCCAACCTAATTAAAGATGAGGACTAGATGAAAATGACCATTTGGGCTTAAAGTACAAATGGATAGGACTGATAAAAATTGGAAACTTCTTTATGGGGTGTTATAGTCTAAATAGGGTGATCTTATCCTATAGGGTCACGACCTAGGGGAATAGGACAGACACAGGGAATATTATTTGGCTGAGGTGGAATGACCATTCAAAAGGTTTTAGATGACTATAAATAAGAAAAAGGTGTTTAGAATGGTTTTAATAGAATGAAATAAGGACCTATGGATAATGTATCATAAGCCATAACCAAACTATCAATTTGGACATTTTATGTGACTACATTTTCCCCTTTTTTATTCTAGTGATACAACAAAGCAAAATACTAGGATAAAAGAAAATTAAAAAGTGTCCTAAACTTAATTATAAGGGTGAATCCCATGATGTGTTATTTTGAGTGTTCATAGAGATATCACAACATGAATAATAATTTTTTAAGATAAAACATGCAGTAGATCAGTTTTTACTAGACACACTATGTCTAAAATTAGAAAGTACAAAGGCTAGGTAAAAGAGAGAGGAAGAGAATGGAATTAATACACCTCATCAGGTACATAAACCAATAAAAAACTTGCTATGATGTTGAGTGATGTTGGGTATGTGTTGTACCAATAGTAATATCACGAATGGAGTTGAGTGCTCAATTCCTTAAGGGTGGCTCAAGAATACAAAGGCTAGCCCTTTCACTCCATTAATGCCCACTATGTATTAAATATATGTGATCATGCATGTGTTAACAAATTTTTGGACTATTTTTCCAATCCCTGTGAGTAGGTGGCTCAAGAATAAAAAGGACATCTAGTCCTTTAGATCCGTTGTTTCCCACTATGTAGTGAAGCTATGAACTAATACTGGTATGAATGTGTGTCATATAAGATGGCTCATGAAAGGTTTTAGATGACAATAAATAATAAAAAAGGTGTTTATAAGGGTTTTAATAGCATGCAATAAGGACCTATGGATAGGGTATCATAAGCCATACTCAAACTATCAATTTGGACATTTTATATGACTACATTTTCCCCCTTTTTATTCTAGTGATACAACAAAGCAAGATACTAGGATAAAAGAAAAGTAGAAAGTTTCTTAAACTTAATTATAAGGGTGAAGATCATGATGTGTTATTTTTAGTGTTCATAGAGAGAGAATAACATGAATAATAAATTTGTAAGATAAAACATGGAGTAGATCAGTTTTTACTAGACACACTATGTCTAAAATTAGAATGTACAAAGGCTAGGTAAAAGAGAGAGGAAGAGAAAGGAATGAATACACCTCATCAGGTATATAAACCAATATAAAACTTATTATGATGTTGATTTATGTTGGGTATGTGTTGTACCAATAGTAATATCACGAATGGAGCTGAGTGCTCAATTCCTTGAGGGTGGTTCAAGAATACAAAGGCTAGCCCTTTCACTCCATTGATGCCCACTATGTATTGAAGCTATGTGATTATGCATGCATTAATAAATGTTTGGACTATGTTTTCAATCCCTGTGAGTAGGTGGCTCAAGAATACAAAGGACATCTAGTCCTTTAGATCCATTGTTTCCCACTATGTAGTGAAGCTATGAACTAATACTAGTATGAATTTGTGTCATATAAGATGGCTCATGAATCCTATAAATGCTCTTTAATTTGAAAATGTGGAATGGATAGATGAATGTGCACTAATAACTATGCTAATCTTTACCACTTTTAAAGGTAGAGATTAGGCTTGTATGAAATCCATGTTGAAACTGAGAACTAGGCTTATATGAAATCCACTCCAAAATGATGACAACCACCTTTAAATAGAATAAGTCATGTAACTACTAAGAATACCTAGGTAACACAATGAATTATAAAGAAAAGAAGGAAAATATGTCATGCACATTATCCCTAATCATTGGTGTTTATAATATGGATTCTGATTTGGAAGTTATACTAACTACCCAATCTAAAACTAGAAGTGAGAGTCATCATGCCATGCATGATGCCCTTATATTTGGATAATCTAAGTAAAACTATACTAAAACTACCCAATCTAAACTAGAATGTAGCTAAAAAATATTATTGAGCTTACCTTCTTATCTATTTTTGAAAATTCAAGGTTTTTGGCTATTTGGATAAGAGCATTGAAAAGTGGAACTTTGTTATAGGGCATTGTAGTATGAATGGGGTGTTGTTACCCTTTGTTATTTCTAATGATTGTTCTATGTTTATCCCTATTTTCTAATCTATTCTACATGTTTTGAAAACTAATTTTGATCAATAGAGGGCTCTATGACAAAACCCCTGTTTATTGCCCCCTCTTCTAAGGGTAGGAATGGAGACCCTGTAATGACTGCCCTCAAAATAAATATCCCTATAAGTGTGTTATGTTGAAAAATAAATGATATAGTAATGATAATCTAAAATATGTCTCAAGATATAGTATAATTTGTATTGGATATTGTTAGATTAATAGGGGTATGCCTAGATAGATGTAAAAATGTAATAACATGTACAGTATAGTAAACTAAAGCTATAAATCTAGTCAATTGTCAAGGATATATGGAGCATGATGTCCATCATGGCATCTAAGAAGGTGAGATAATGCATGATGTGGATCATGGCATTGAAAACAATTGAGAAGCAAACAAGCAAACAAACATGTAAGGTAAGAAGCAAGAAGCATACAAAAGAGGCCAAGGGGCCAAGAAAACAAAGGACATGGGCACATGTCACTCAAGCTAGGAAAGTAAGCATATAATTCATGTTTAAATGGCCACATACACATATAATTACAAATAAGAAAAAATTGTATGAGGGCTACAATCACATACAATAGTACAAGCAAAGGACATTGGAAAATTTTTTAAGGCACACACAAGTAACAAAATAGGAACTGAGAAATGCAATCACATCTAGCTACTCAAATAAATAAAGTAAGAAATGAAAGTATGCAAAACATGTAGTACAAGACTAGGTAGATGCTATGAAATACACAAGTTGTATATACTAGTGAGTGTCAATAGAATAATCTATGTAAGATAATAATTAATTTACATAAACATAATAACTAGAGTATGTGGTGTAGGAATGACATAACCTGAATGGTGTAGTCATGTATAAGATGCCCTTGATGGGTAGATATGTTGATTTATGTATCGAATGTAAAAGTAGGATGCCCCCTTAATGGGTAGAGTGAAGTAATCAAGTATTTGGGTGCCACTACACACACTCGAAAAATATCAAGTGAAGCATGGTAATGTAGATAAATCAACAAATAATATCATATAACAACAAAATATAAGTCTAGCATGGTAGTAGAAATGTAAAGCATGGATAATGCATATAATTGAAAAATATTTAGTGTTTTGAGTTATTTTAATGTTTTTGTATTTTGACATGTTATATTTTTGTATTATTTTGAAATAAGCTATGTAAAATTAATCAAAAAGACACTATGTACAAGTAAGATAAGAAATTATTTACAAGAAAGACTTAGAAGAAACAATACTAATCGATGAGTCTAATAAGAGACTCCTTATCATGATGTCTTGTATCAAGGAGAGGGATTATGCATGATCATGAAGCATGATGGAAGGGCTAAGAATGTGAATCTAAAATATATGTATGATGTAAGTGATTTTAAATCTTTGTAGTGGAAACTAACTATGATTTTCAGCTATAACTCTGAGAAGTGGATGCAACTATAGGACTATTAGGGACCCATCTAGTAGTAGAAAAAGCTATCTAAAAATGTGTTCTATGTTTAGAGGCATGAGACATCAATGATACTATGTTGAGTGTGAATACTATAGCTAAAAACTATTTAGAGTCCTAAAATAATCACTAACGTAGTGGTCACACTAAGAGAGACCTCCATTGAAGTGTATAAACTCTCTATAATAGAGAGGGATGCCTTGACTATATCTGAACCTCAACTGGAGGAAGAAATGTAACTAGTGGAGGAACTGAAACTAGTGATTATAGAATAGGAGATGGATTTGAAGTGGGGAGTGATAACTCATACAAAACTCCACCAACTGTAACAACTTGATTAACATGAATATATTTCATGCATCTATGAATTGTAGAAGGTACTACACAAATTTTCTAGATCCATGGTCAACCAAGAAACATGTCAAAGACTCTTGCACTAGGAACAATAGTAAATGGCATGGTCAAATGTGCTAGACCAACCTATAGAGGAAGTAAAATCTCACCTAATGAATTATGTATGTGCCCACTAAATCCATTGATAAATGTGTCCATCAGGGTGATATCCTACTTTAAATATCCTAAATGCTAAATTAATATCATAATGCACATGTTCACACTAGATCTATTGTCTATGAGAATACTATGAATGGGATGGTAATTAATGTAGGCTCTGTTAAAGAGTACATAGTAATATTAATCATCCTCAACTATCTCATGCTCTGAGAATGAGATTGAAGGTCTAGTTGGAACTCTAGAATTATACACACAAATCATGTTTCTCAAAGGATGTGACTCCACTGAAGGTGCTTGGTATGTATCTAGTGGAGGGTGTACATGATATACATGGTGAACACCTGATGTGTACCTTATCTCTTATTTATAATGCTATGGGAAAATATCTAATAAAATTTTTAGAGCCTTGTCATGTGTTTGCTTTGCCTAAGGAGGCTCTACTGAAGTGCTAAGATTAATAAGGTTTCCATATATCAAGTCTTGTATCTTGTCTCACAAATTGATGTATTTATTCATTATGTGGCTTGGTTCCCTATAAAAATCATATAATGCATTCTAATGATATCCACATGAAAGAGGATTTGTCATATCAACTCCCTGAATAGGAGGGAGAGATAAGACATGGCATTCTAATAGTTGTAAGATTTTGGCTATATATACTGATAGATTGGTAAAAGCTCACTGAGGGGGTGCTAACAAAACCACTCGTTTAGGGGGATTTAAAGCCACACTAACTATAGGTTGATTTTTACTTCTGATATCATTAACATTTACTTTATATGGGACTTTAATTTTAATCTTATTTATTATTTTTATATGCTTGTGTACTTGAGTTTGCCCATTGAAATTAATTTCACTTCCCTTTCCTTTAGTGTATGACATAACTTAGTGAAGGAAGAAAATGTTTTGAACATTATTGATTCATACAAAGCTGGTAGAAGACTCTAATTGAAGAGATATTGTAATTCTTAATGACCATGGAGCTAGTCATTTTAGATAAGATAGTCTTATATCTAAGAACATAATCTATGAGGTGCTCATTTGACCTTTGTTTTTATTGTGAAACTAGGTCATAAGAAACCTTGTCACATATTTTAATGCTAAAATGAGCTAGGAATATGTCAGCTAAAGCATTGAAATCTTTGACAAAATGATTTGGTAGACTATAAAACCACTATAAAGCATAATCCTTTAAACTCCATCGAAATAGCTTGGTTGGTAACTAGTAATTTGGAACATAGTCCAAGCATGTTGCATGAAAAACTCTCAAGTGTGTCTCCAGATCACCCTTGCCATCATAAAAAGTGAGTCTGGGTTGAACAAGACCTAGTGGTAAGGGTGTATAATCAATATGGCATGCCAATGGTGTATAAAGTAGAGAAAAAAATTCCAAATCTTGGGTTGGTCTACAGGAACCTTGATCAAGATGTAGCACCTTGGATTGAAGATATTTAATTTCTTACATAAGGGCATCCACATCAAGAAGTGAATATTTACTAGTCGTAACTAGTGATGCCACATATGAAGGTTTGGTTGCTATAGGGTTTTGTTGAGGCATAGTTGACCTCGTAATGCCATTTTTAATTGGTTATTCTGAAGGAATGGAAGACTCAACTTACTTATCCTTTTCAATTTCCATGATAGATTGTAAGATAATGCCATGATCTTGGGGATTTTCCCTAAGTCTCTCTCTAAAACTTTGTATAATAAAATATTTTTTGATGATAACATCATTATCAACAATAGGCAGAAGTGGATCAGTAGCCCCATTGTGTGGAACATGAACATCAATGTGTATATCATTATTTTTATTCTCATATTGCTCATTGTTGGAATTATCCTCATGGAAATTAGTGTAATCTAGATGTGTAGGATCTATAGTAGGAATCTAAGTTGGTTGTTTATCCATGGTATATGTATGGGTTGGAGGAATCTAGGTGAATTCAAGAGGGTTTCCACTAAGTCTTGCACATCATCTCAAAGGAAGATATTCAAGGAGCTTAGGTGGCATAAGGAAAATAACTTGAAAAATGAAAGATAAGATTAAATAAATGTAATCTAGGATTTGAAAAATAGTGAACTGGAATATACATAAAAAGGATATGAAGCTCACTAGCATATAAGGTGATACCTCAAAAGAATAAGGACCTAGTATATTCAACTAGGGTTTGAAATAAAATGATTTTTAAAATTAAATGTAAAATAATGATTTATAAATGACAAAAAAGTACTATTAAAACTAGTAAATAAATTTTCATAGGGTTTCTATGGTTTTTGTGCATAAACAAAGTAAGTTGGGTTCGCCAAATGATTTAAATTATTTGGTAATAATGGATTTTATTCCTATTTTAATGAAGGGTCTGGATTAATAAATTAGTACTAAATATAGCAATAAAAATATTCTTGATTTGTGTAACTATTGTTCTTTTTCACCTTTATAAAAATATCAATAAATAAGAAGAAATATAACTTATCTAAAAAATAGACTGAGATGGTTGATACAAAGGTTGAAAATGGTTATGCAGGATTAGAAAGGTGTCATAAACTTAAATTTGGATTTCATTGTGTGAAAGGATAGGAGCATTTAAAAGTGGACACTTTAGTGTTCAATGTTATTATCTATTCCTGCCACTATTGTCCAAACTAATCACAAAGCCCTAAAATTTTCTAGGTAGTTACATTGTGCCTATCTGAGCATGCTTGTGAAAAATCAAGTGTTGGTTGTCAATGAAACTCACTGTGGAGCTAATTATATCTTAAAACCCTAACCCTCCATCATGCTTGATAAAATGACATTTGAGTCAATTGAGAAAGATGGGGGTTAGTGTGTAAGATATATTGAATGTGCAATCCAAACCCCTTATATGGGCATGATGCCTACATACTAATATTTTAAAGAAGGATCAAGCCATATTAGTTCTCCCACCTAGTGTGATTTGTGAAATAGTATGATGTGGATGAAAATTCCAAATTGATAGTTATTTAGGTGGCTACATAGTGGTATGTAGATCTGAGTAGGTTTGTAGTTATGTTTGGTGACTATGTGTAAAGAATAGGGAAGTTTGTCTTAATGCTTTGTTTGTATTCTTGATTTCTTTGTAAATTTGGTCACATCCCTTGTAAATGAGCTTTGAGTTGTATTTTATATGGAATAATTGGTCATGGGTTGGATGTATTCATGCTAGGATAACCTAATTAAGGATAAAGACCAAAGGAAAATGACCATTAGGGCTCAAAGTGAAAATGGATAAGACCACCAAAAATGGGACACTTCTCTAAGGGAAAAAATAATCCAAATAGGGCACTCCTATCCTATAGGCTCAAAACCTAGGGGAATAATATTGGTATGGGTAAAAATATTTGATTAAGGTGGAATGACCATTTAGAAGGTTCTAGATGACTAGTAATGGGTAAAACAGTGTCTATAAGGGTCACAAGAGCATGCAAAAAGGACCAATAGATGTGGTATCGCAAGCCACACTCAAAATATCAATTTGGACATTTTATATGACTATATATAGATATTCCATGTGTAAATGGAACATATAAGTAACCAATCAATTAAATAAATCTATTAATATGTAGGGCTCCTCATTGTGTCTATGTGGCATAACACTCATTGAGCCTACTAACCATAGCTTGACACTAGACAACCTTGAAGTTGTTCACGATACCGTGAGGAATATATGGGTGTATGCTCCCTATAATCCTCACATGTTTTAAATTCAACAAAAAGGAGATCATGATTTGATGCTCTGAGAGTCCCATCACCATCAACTAAATCTAAAAGAGGGAGTATTTTTAAATTATCAAATTAATTCCAAAATTTGAAAATGGTAGATTACACTCATGCCATCAAATTAAAATTTAATTCTCCTAACATGACCCTATAAATACATTATTATTATAGCATCTTAGATCCCATAATATTAAGATGAGGTGGGGTTTATCATTATCTATTGTGTTAGAGATCAATTATTCAAATCCATTCAGATTAAATTCCTCTCAGATCATAAAGTTTCCCCTTTGTTATAATTATACACAATGTTAACACAACCTAACAATGGTTTCCTCATCATATAATATTAGACTAAAGCCAAAATATTAGGATAAAATTTTATTACAAGGCATCACCAAATTTAAGCATTATAATGAGGTGTTCAAGGAAATCAAGGATGTTTAGAAGCCAAGTTCAAATGATGATGAAATAGAGTCTGTATATGAGCTCATCATCATCATAGCATTTGGGCTCCATGTGATTGTAGACCCATAGGTCTTTCCATGTGTTAACCTATTCCACAACATGTTTATATCTTCTAAGTGCAATCAATATGCCTTGAGGTCGCTCAATGTTGGATTTAGAATTAAATATATCTTTAGGCCTAAATTAAAGCAATATTATAAGATCCCAAACTAAAAAATGAAATATGACAAGGATTTCATGGATGCTTGGGTAGATAAATAAAAAATATATAATGTCCTTAAGGATTAGGTAGAGGATCTAGATCACTAGGTTAATAAGGATAACCCGAACTCATATATAATCAAAACATTCAAAAAAGGTGTACATATGGGCATGTTATTGATCAATCACTTATATGGATAAATTGATATAATAAAAGTCAAAAATTCTTGGTTTCCCCTTCTAAGTGCCATCTTGAAGAGGGAGGAGGTCCTATAATTTAGAAACCTTATCACGTTCAACCTCACTAGGTAGGTAAACACGGCTTGCATAGGTGATAGTCTCTAAATGATTTCATATATAGTCAATACCATCTATGCCACCTTTAATTTTTTATGGTAAACATTCCCTCAATGGGTACTAATGGGATCTATCCTACATTTGGTATTATAAAAATTATGCATCCATAAATGATAAAATAACATACGATACACATGTGAGTACTTCTAATTGGTTGTGTATAGAGATGTCAATGAGAAACACATGCTGATACTTTTGTATGATTTTTAGGCTTCATTAAAGGTCCTCAACACCTAATGGTAATACTAGGATATCACCATCATCTAAGTATAAGGCATTTATGGGCCTCCTCTTATATTATCATACATATTCCTTAACTACCTCATAAAATAAGAGATTGCCTACCAGCTCTTTCATGGTTTGGTTGGGCACTTCTTGGCATGGAAGCATAACCCTTGTACACCATTATTAATGATAATATAACACCATTATTACAATAATATACCCTAAATTTAAGTTATGGCCTACAATAATGACTCCTCAAATCGAGACAAGGAAGATAGTAGGTAGTGGGATCCTAATAGATTTATGCAGGCCTATGTGACAAAGAACTAGGAAAATATCAACATCACATACCACCATGAGGCCACCTTAATGATGAGATCCACTTCAAACCTAATGATTATGTATAGGTGATTTTGAATATTTAGGCATCTCATTTCTTGAAGTATTGAGTTTCTTCTTAACTATATATTGAGGAAAGATCTATTACACCACAACAAGATCTTGAATGTACAACTATCAAGGTCACAATGACCACAAGGGGAATTTCCAAGTGAATTATATTTGAAGTCCCAGAAAATACCATTTTACCATCTTAAGAACCTTATACAACTTTGTAACCCAATTAAGACAAAATCAAGTTACCCACTCCTTGCATTTTGATATAAGTCATGAGTCTAGAACACTTATAAATCAATCTCTCATATTATAGGACCAACCATCCCAATTTATAGTTCCCTCATTTAAACCTTAGTGACTCACTTGGGTTTTTAGTCATAGTAAGGTATGTTATGTGTATGCCTCCTTGTGCCCAAGTGATCCTAAGGGCCTGATTACATTTTACTTCTTTTTTGGTAACCTTAAATTGAATCACCAATGCCCAAGTTTCCTTTCTTCAACTTTCATCCCAATTATGGCCTTCATCCACTCCTATGGCATGGTCTTTTCCTTCCATGAATCTCCTCCTAATCCCACAATTTGATTCATCCCTTGACAAAGATCAAATTTCTAATGTTCCTACATTCTCAACTACCTTAAAAATACAATTACCACTATATTAGTGGTCCCTTAGAGTATCCATGCCTTCTTGGTGGTTCACATGACCTCTAGTTCCCCTATATTCACAACTCCTATTGTTCCTACTATAGGCTCAATTCTAATAGTATTTATTCATTTTTAATAGACTTAATTTGAAGTTATTTATGTGATTCTAAATCATCATCTCTATTAAAAATAGACCAAATTAAGGGACCAAAGAATAAGTATAAGGTGGTTACTCCTATGTAGTTTGTTCCCCCTCTCAGAGTTTTTTCAGCTTCTTCTTAGACCCCATTAGCTATCACCTTAGGCCCCTAAGGATTTGGATTTAACCCATGAAATTATTCATTTATCATAAATACACAACCCTTGGACACCATTTCCCCTCATGTCTCAATGATATCTAAATAATGGTAGTCAAATTTATTCCCTTGATCCTCCTCATTTGTATTTCCTCCCTTTTCCCCTATTTTCCCTACTCCACTATTCCTTCCACTTCCCCACCCACTCTTACCTAATTTAATATTTCATCCACCCTTTGTTTTCACCTTACACTACCTTGGAAACATTGGATGGACCAAGTTGGGTCAGTCCCATTGATTCTTCAAGTGTAAAAAGGCCACATATGGTATATCAAGGTGACCTAGATGTCTAGTAGAAGTTAGACAAAGCATTAAGGATCATGAAGAAGGTACTCACATACCTTCACCTAGGATGGAAACATTGTGTTATGGAGGACCAAGTAGGATATCTTATCCCTCACTAAAGTGAGGACTACAAATGGAGAAGAGAGGATAGTAGAAGACCCAATTTTATGTTTTGGGCCATAAATGACCTCACAAAGATTATGATGGAGGATATTAAGGATAAGGTTAGAACTTTGGAGTCTTAGGTAAAGATAAAATTCACTATGAACTTTATTAGTAAATTAGATTTGACACTTACACAATTGTTCACATCCCTTGGGAAAGTAACTAGGGCTCTCTCACTAAGCAAAGATCTTCTCCAAAGAGCCTACACATACCAAGAGATATTGATCTAAATGGATGTAATCTAAAAAAAGATAGTTAACATCATCAATAAAGGGATTTTTATATATTTGAAATTAACTCCCATCATAGATATAAATTTATATTATACCTTTATAGGTACATGTTGACGCTTAATAATTTTACATCAATGAATCATTCCTTTCACCTATCATGAAGGTTAAAGAAGAATCATACCAGTTTAATAGTTTTTGGTCTAAAAGATCATAAGGGATATAAAAACTGGATAAAGGGGTTTTTAATGATCTTAGATAATAAAAAGTATGCCAAATACTCAAAAATACTCCATTAATAATTTATAAATCAAAATTTTTCTTTGAAAGAAGGAAGCATATGTGAATAAGTAATCAATCCTATTTGATAGAGAAGACCTATGAACTAGATAAACTCTTGAAGGAAATATTTTTATTCCTTATAAATATTTACGATTTAAAAAATAATATAATATGTTCATGCTTGAATCAAAAGAGATCCATTAAAAATAAATAAAATATCCGATGAGCAAGAACGAAATATTACAATGTAAACCAAAGAAAGAGACATATATAACAACAAACATTAGTAAGAGATATGTAATAAACTAAAAATAAGAAATAAAATAAAAATAAAAGAAATAAGAAAATACAAATAATCTAATGAATAAATAAATATATCATTAATATCAAGTCACAATAAACTTGAAGAGAGAATCTAATAAACTTTGTTTAAACTAAAGACAAAATAAAAGAAGGAAAAACTAGGTCTACTCTAAAGACTAAAGGTTGATTACGGAAAAAGATATTACTTAAATAACTTAAGTTAATTTAATTCAAATAATTAACATTATAAACTAAAATTAAATAAAATAATCAAAGTCTAAAATTTATCAAAGAAACTAACTAATATTCAAACTAGTCTTAAGTAAACAAACTAATAAAACTAAAACCAAAATTAAAAATAAACAAAAGGGGAAAAAATTAAAAATTAAATAAATATTTTGTGATTTTTCAAATAAATAGTCATCTTAATAATTAAATCAAATTTTATTGAGAAACATCATTATTTATACAAAATTCTTTAACATAACAATTAGTACCATATGAATTGATCAAAAACATGTCACACACACCAAAGTGTTCATCAATATTCAAGCCATGTAGTTAGATTATCCTCATATGATTTAAAATATTAAATAATCATAAGATATTACAGCTAACATTCCTCAAATAATCAGTTTTTAAATTAGATAAAAAAAACATAGATATACCTATACTTGTTAAGAGAATTACTTAACCATTAGAGAAAGTGTCCTTATCTATCTACAACATTTACTTATCTCAGAGATATTGAATAGAAAGAAGTATGGAGATGAACTTGAAGAAAATAAAAGTCTTAAAAAAGTCATGTGTAATGTTCCTTCCCTTTCTATGTTATTTTGATCTTATTTTATAATCCATTTCTCCAAAGATGGTTGAGGAATAAGTTATAAATGACTTTAGTTAGTTATTGATTATCATTTAATTGACATTAATTAAGTCAATAATAATTTAGTTATCACTTAAATCATATATACTTTTAAAATTAGTCTTAAGATCAAAATTAAAAATAATAAATCAAGGAGAATGACTCTAATCGGGTGGGGGGCCTTAGACATTATAATCACCTAAATAAAATAATTTATGCAAAATATCTAACATAACATAAGTTATTAATGAAAAATATCACATCTTCCATTTTATCCATATCCATTATATATAAATTTAAATATCCATATGAAAATATACTATCTGAAAATGTCTTAAACCATGAAACCATTGTCAAATAAAAATTAAAACAAAGTATCTAAAACATATCAAACAATAACAAAATATCCCTGAACACTTATACTCATCATCTAAATATGTCAACATTTCAATAAGTGGATAACCCTTATCAATTACATATTCAATGTAACTCATAATGGTTTTTAGGAACTTGATCAACTTAATTATATTTTCATCTCCTTCATCATCTATCTCCAACTTAACTTTTTTACCAGCCTAGTGATTATTAGTGATGCTGAAGGGCTAATTTTTTTTTCCTTTTTTGGTTCAATCATACTATTCTCCTTTCCTCCGATTGATGATGAAGAAAATATGGAAGGTTAAGCAAAGAGAAAATTGCATATGGAATATCTAGTTCAGAAGATGGATTTTTTGATTCAAAGGCACTAAAACATGAGAGTGTAAGTTAGAAACTTATTGTAAATCACTTTTAGAAAATTGGTCATTCTAATGAGGAGAATGATAGGAAACTAAATTGTCTTTTGATTGTGAAATGGTTTAAAATATATGAGATCCAATTAAATTTCCACATCTATATGGATGGTTTCTCCAATAAGTCCTACTCAAACCTCAATTTCCTCTAGCATTTATTGGGTTAAATATCAAGTCTTCAAAAAAAAATTAGAAAGTTGGATCAATTGCATCAAAGTGGATTGACATATGAGTTTCCCTATTGAAAGGTCTTGAGAAATTCCTACTCAGCCTCCTAGCAACATAGAAATGACCTCTAGACATAAAACTATGGGAAAATAATTTTTCTCTATTCTTAGGTCGATCTGTTCTCCATGTATTTTCTTGGTCATTATTGGAGTTTGGGATGTATATATATATATATATATATATATATATATATATATATATATTGAATTTTTAAAAATAATATGTCATCAATATAAGGTGCAATGTGAAAAGAAATAAAATCAACACTCACAAAACTCCATCCACTATTATCAAAAGATCAATTGATAAAAATATAAACTCAGTTTATAAATTTATAGAATTGATTATCCTTCAAAATTTTCAAACCCTTTAAAACAAATTTTTCTCATATTTCAAGAAAACATAAAAAATTTACTTCCACATACTACAGTCTAAATTTATTAACACAACCTGTGTATCAGTGATAGAAAACAAGAAAATTGCTTGAGATGAGAATGATATTGCCAAATATCAATTTTTTTAAAATCATGTGATGAAGATGAAAATATTATGAAATTTTATACCATAACTTCTATATACTTCATATATCTAAACTTCAAGCAAAGATTGTCTTCAATGAAAAATCAAATATTTGTATCTTACTTCAAAACCCCAAAAAACAAAATGGAAAACCAAACACTTTGTAAAGAATTCATATTTGAAATGCTAACTGGATCCAACATTCTTATCAACAAATTATGACAAAATTCACATACTTCAAATGTATTTTCTTCTTATTATGTCATACAAAAAAACTCTTAAATGAGGCTCAAATGCAAAATATACCAAAAAAACATGTATTAATAATATCATGTGATTTTGAAACAACTTGTTCTGAAAATAAAACCATTATATGACAAACTGCATGCAAAATTTCCAAATATTATTCATAAATAAAACTCTTAAATGTTCTGCTCAGACCCACATAAAATAATTTGCATTTTTTAGAATCACCTCATAATCAACTATTTTGAATAGTTTATCAAGAATAAATAACATGTAAATACAAATTCATCAATTTCATTCCACATAATAAAATCTCTATATACTACATGCTTCATATATCATTCTTGAATGAATAATTTTTTAAATAATGCATAGTAATATCTGTATTATTCTTTATTAATAAAAATAAACACTTTCATGCAAAACTAACCAAAGTTTCTCTATGAAAAGTAAACCATTAAACTAACATTTATCAAACTCATAAATTTCATAACCCACTCTAGTTGAGATTTCATAATACTTTATACTTTCTTATACTTATGAAAATGAAATGGAATCTATGCCTCACCTGTAAATTTTTTGACAAACTTTAATTTTTTTAATCCTTGACTCCAAAGCTTTGATTTTAATGTGAACTTTTCAAAAAATGATAACTAGAAAAATGAAATTTTCTTTTTAAATTCTTTCAATATTGAATTATTGAAATAGATACATGTTAGACTAGGTTTAGATGACAACTTATCAATACTTATCTCTAGCTTGACCAAAATTTTAAATTTTTTGATAAAATTAATCATGATCAAAGTTGTCACTAATCTACCACTTAAAAATATTTATTAAATGTAGATTACACAATATTTAAATGCCAAATATTATGAGTACATAAAATAGATCCTAAAATATACACCAAATCCTGAGCACATTAAAATCAAATAATTTTCACTTAAGGATCACTTAACCACACTTTGAAGTCATGATCAAAACCAACTCAAATAAACATTTCAAAACCTTATCATTTATCAAAATATCCACCTAATTCAATTAATTCAACATAACCACCATCGATTTAATGCACATATAACCCATATAAGAATTAAAGACCTTCTTATTGCTCATAGATTCATGACCTTCGACCCCTATGTCATGATGGAAAAATAATTATGCCAAAATATTTATGATCTTAAGTTTATTTTGAGACTCTTAGAAATATTTAAGTTTAAAAAAAAAATAACACTTATAGATATTGCTTTAAATAAACCATTATATTTAGCAATAGCTATTTTAACTTATGAACTTACAAATATCATCTATTCAACAATGATCAAGGGAAACCAATTGAGTGATAATATTCAACCTTTAATCATAGATGCTACTTTCTTGATGAACCTATGTATCATACAAGATTATGAATTTGATCCTTAATTGATGCTCATGAAGAATGAATGCTGCTAATATGGATATACTAAATATTTTCATTGAATCCATTAAATTCTTTCAAAATCACTTTGTAATGTAGAATGATAATTTCACCAAATACAAAATCATAATAAACATTTAAACATAAAATTCATATTCAAATGACATAATGAAATAAGACCCCTAACTGACAGTTTTAGATGTTACGATAATGTCATCGATATGACAAAATCATTTTAAAGTACTTATTTTGAGAAATAAAATAAGGGGTGTTGAAAATAGACTCAATGTTGGTGACCTTGCTAGATGATTTTATTAATTAAATAAGGTAGTAAAATATAAAAAAATTGTCTATTCAAGACAAAATACCTGAGAGTGTAATCTAGGTTAATTGTTTCTCAAGTAGCTAGACATGAATCCCTTTAATTATGAGATTTCAAGGGATGAAGTGTTTAGTTAGTGTGGAATGAAGAATAAGAAGAATTAGAAAGAGAATTTTGGTCTAAATAAGTAATCTATTGTAAAATCCTTAAACATAATTTAGAAAATAAGTAATACTTTAAAACACATTAATAACCATTTTCAAGTTCATTTATAAAGTAAAACTGAATCATGTCATGTAAATCATCTTACCATTATTGAATACTTATAAATATATTATAGTTTCCATTTACTTTCCTTCTTCTTGATGAAATTCACTAAGGTAACCAAAAAATGATCCATTCAAAGAAAGAAAAAAAATTTGGAAAGAGACACAAACTAAAAGCAAACATGGAAAGCAAACAAAACCAAAAACAATAAGAAATCAAAGAGTTATTGATAAAATAGTTTTAAATGACAGACATTGATTGAAAAATGTAACTAATTTTCTTCAAAATCTTGTAAATGAAAATCATTTTAACCAAATACAAAAACAATTCTATATGGTCCTAACCAAAGTGAATCAAATTGATGATGCCTACCTAGATATTCATGAGTTTTATCCCAATAAAGAATGAGATATCAAACCTTAAATGTTTTATTTGAAATCTTATTGTCAAAAAAAAAATTATCTTATTTTTGGCTTCTTCCAACTTGTACAAAGCATAAAATTTACTTTCATCTAATGATATTAAATCATTTAATCTCTATTCAATTAGATTTGTATCTTTTGATGAGTTTTGTAAATTTATATTACCAGATGAAATTTGTAATTTTATTGGAAGTGTAGCTTCAAAACCATAATTTAACATAAAATAAGAGTATCATATAGCTACTTTGACAATAATTCTATTATCTCATAATGCCTCAAATATTTTAATATGCTAATTTCATTTTTTCATGATAAAAATCAGATTTTTATTTATGGACGTGGCTTGTGCATTCCCTTGAGGGTGATACTTATAGAAATGATTAGAAATAATAAAATAACTTCTTAGAAATTCTAATTTTTTGTTAGAATAAAATTGAAGACCATTATCTAAGATAATATCATAAGTTATAGCAAATTTTTAAAATATCTAATCCTAAAGAGACGTAATTAATTTGGATGTCACTAAAATGTTTAAAACATTTACTTTAGGCCACTTTGTAAAATAATCAGTCTCTTTTAGAATATATCTATGACTAGAAGAAGGAGGATGAATATCAGATATAAAATCAATTCCCCATTTCAAAAATGGATTTTCTAATAATAGGATTTAGAGGCATTGTTGGTAATCCATCCCTATCAATAAATAATTGATAAGGCATATAAGAACATACTAAATTATAAGCATCTTAAAATAATGTAGGCCAATAACAACCTACATGTAAAATCTTATAAGTTGTAGTTTTTTGTAGCATAATGACCACTACAACTACTTTCATGACATCCTCTAAGAAATTTCTAAGTTTGATCATTAGTTAGACATCTTAGTAATACACCATATCAATTTTAATAAAACAAAAGATTTTATAGTAAAAAAAATTTCAAAGCTGGCACTCTTAAAGACCTTATTTATATTATATCTAAATTTTTAGGACAAGATTGATTTTCAAAATAATATAAAAGATCATAATACCAATCATCTTCTACTATTAAACAATCCCAATCTTTCATTTCAAGACTAAACATAGAAGTTTTTGAAAAATTAGTAACTCTCATAGACTAAAAATGAGGTTTAGAATATAAAGAGAGATAAAACTAAGACATTAATACTATAAGAAAAAAATTTAGTGAAATTCTTTGCTTTTTAATTTAATTTGATAGTTTTAGATGTTTCAAATTCAAGGTCAAATTCTTAAATTCTTAAAATCCACTTTGCTAACCTTCCTTAAATAGTAAATTGTTTTAAAAGATAGGATAAAAAGGACACATTAGATCTTATGAAAAATTATTTCCCATTAATAATTGACAAAATTTAATTAAAGGAGAAACCAAAGATTTAAAAAAATCAATAAGAAGGTACCTAGTTTTTATGTCTTTTAGGACTTGACTCATATATCCAATATATATTTCATCATTACTTTTATCCTCTTGTATAATCAAAACATCTATTGATTTATCTATAGCATTAATATAAAAAATGAAAGGCATAAAAAAACCATATTTATCAAGTACATGTGTACTTGTAATAGCATTCTTCACAATGTTAAAAGTAGAATCAACTCCTACATCCCATAAATATGACTAATTTTTCTTAAGCAAAATCTGTAAAAGATTTGATTTATTAGAAAAGTTTGATATAACGTTTGAACTAAATTTATTTTTCCAAAGAATTATCTAAGACCTAATTGATATTTAAGTGGTAGAATCTATTTAATTTATTTAACATGTTCAAGATCAATTAAAATTTCATCCTTATAAATAATATACCCTAATAACTTACCTTCAGTAACACTAAAAATAGATTTATTAGGATTAATAGAAATACCATATCTTATACATCTTTCAAATACTTCACGTAAATGATCCAACTGCTACTTTGTTTTTCTATAATAGACTATAAGATCATCTAATTAGACTTGCATAACAATACTAATTAAATCATCGAAATCTACATGCATAACTCATAGAAAGGTTGCACCTACATTCATAAGACCAAAGGGCATCATATTAAAGGTGAAAGTTTCTCTTCGAGTTGTGAATGTTTTTTTTTTTTAATCATCTAGGTTCAAATTTATTTCATTATAACTTGAAAATATATCAAGTAAAGACACTATTTTAGATCCTACAACCTGTTGCAGAATTTGATCAATACTTAGAAGAGTAAAATTATCCTTTATAGTAGCCTTGTTCATATCTCTAAAATATATGTAAAATATAATGTGTCCATTATTTTTACATATAGGTATTAGATTAACTATCTATTCAAAATATGTTATAGGAATAATGACACCACCATCAAACATTTTATCAAGATCTTTTGTTGATGATGTCTTCTAATAAAAGGCTTATCTTATGTATTTTTTGTCTGATAGATTTAACACAAGGTTAAATAGGAATATCATGTCTTACATAATTCTTATCATAGCATTTTAAACCTTTATAAGACTAGGAAAAAATATTTAAAAACTCCTTAAAAAGTTTAATAAACTTAATCTTCTCATCAAGAGTACATTATATTCTCATTTAAACAAACTTTGGTTCTTCATTAAATCCAAAGTTTATTGGGATAGTCTCTCCAATAATCCTTATAGAAGGGTATTCACTACATAAGAACTTAGGTTGATCATTTAGATTAAACATGGATTCTAAGCTCATAAACCCAATAGGTAACTTATTAATATTCAATTGTAAATAATTACTATAATTAAGAACATAATCATTATTATCAAAATAATTGTCTGTGATAAAAACATTAATATTTTCATCACAATAAAAAATAGGCTAGTTTTCACTTAAGTCAAGAATTTTAGGTCTAAATATTTCTAAAAATGAAAACTCTACATTAGGTTCTATTTCATTTATTATAGGGTTTTAAGCAAAAAAAACAAGTTTATTAGCATGTAGATTGAATTATTTGAGAATGTGCATGATATTAAAAGCATCAAAATGTTCAAGTAAGGACCAAACCTTTTGAGTATAGTGATGATGATGATTCTGGTTTATCTTATAAATTTTCCTTACTTGTCTAATAACTAATTCATAGTTTCCAAAAACTTCTAAATGTTTCACATTTAATTGTATAGCCTCTTTCAAATCAAGACATAAAGCTTCAAACTCTATTGTATTGTAAGTAGTATCAAGTGAAAATTTATAACCGTAATGATATATTCTACCTATGGGAGAAATAAGATAAATTACTATGCCACTACCAATGTGTGAACAAGCACCATCAAAATATAAATTCCATAAATCATTCTTTAAAAATAAATTTTTATTTTTGTTTAGGTTCATCAAGAGTCATCAATTCATATATACCAATTCTTGTTTCATCATGGGCCATAGTAGGAGGCATTCAATCAATAGGGTTACTAGACCAATCTTATATTTGAATAAAGACAATTTTATTTTGAATTGAAACCCAAGTGGTATCTAAACCAATAAATGTACCAATTGTTTTAGACCAATATCTATAAAAGTATCACATAATTTCTAGGAATATGTAAAATTTAAACATTAATCATACACCGATTCTCTCATCTTGTGAAAAGTTAAGTATAAGATCTCAAAATTTAACTCAAATTTTTATTTGACATGAGTCAAAACCAATTAACTTTCTATTAGCTATTTCATAAGAAATACCTAATTGATAATCTATAAATTTGGGCATAATATTCATTGATACACCTATATCTAAAATGAAATTATGTATGAATTTGTTTGCAATTTTGACACATATATAAAAAGGTGGTATATAATCTATAGGAGGGTCATAAATTTGATTAAAAAAATAGTATATTGATTATGCTCATCATTGTTATTTTCTTTTTGAAATCTTAGAATGTTCTTATAATTTGGAATTTTAATAGCTTGATTAATTTTTTCTATATATCTTGACAAACTAGTAGCTTGTAATAATGAAAATCCTACCTTAATAGATGATAAATCATCAATAATATTATAAGCTTCTACATTTGGATGATGTATATGCATATAATTTTTAGGCTTAAAAGGATGATACTGGGAATTATTAAAACATATTGATAAATGATCATTATATTTAAGATTTCATTGTAACATTATCAAATGTTGCATTATTCTGTATATTTATACCTTTATCTTGGTATTCAATAGAATTTTGATTATTATTTTTGGTATTAGAATAATCTCTTTTTCTAGTATTAAAAACATAAGCATTTACATGGTTTTAGTATCATAAGATTCACCAATCCCACACATATTTATATTTTCAGCTAGATCAGTTGAGATACTTTCCTTACCTTGAATATATATTTTAAATTTTTGAATAGTTATACATGTATTTGGGTCATGGTCTAGTTAAAAAATGTTACATTTTTCTTTAATTTTATTCTTATGAGAAAATTATTAATTCCCTAATGAAGATGTCTTATCATTTAATTTTTTCTTAATGGTAATCAGATCATTGTTAAGATTATGAATAAATTTTAGAATTTTTGCATTGTTTGAATTTACTCTTCTCATAGTAAATTCAAGTAAATTACATTGTTTGAATTTACTCTTCATTAAAACCAACTCATTTCAATTTATTTTCATACTCTATGGATAAAGCTACAATTTCATCATAATCCATAATATATTTATCCTCTATTGCCATTTTATATTTTAAAGATAAAGAATTACAAAAATATAATCTTGACAACTTCTTAGATGGTCTAACATCAGGTGGAATTTTCTAGCACATTAAATTAAATATACTTATGAAATAATAAATGGTTTCACCTAGATAAATTAAAATATTAACTAGTTCATTTACTATATCTAAATCTTTTTTAGACTTACAAAAATATAACTCTAACTAGTCTTCAATATCTTTCCAAGTACTGATAACATTTGTTGGGAGACTAATAAATAATTGGTATGTTTTACCTTCCAAAGTATATGAGAAAAATCTAAGACAAACTTTTTCATTATCAATATCAAGGGTAGCAAAAACTAATTTGAAAGCATCCAAATGATCCTCCCATGACTCTCCAAAGCTTCCTAAAAACTTAGGAATGTTAAGTCCCTTTAATGAAGGTAACTTAACTAGATGAGCACCAATATTGATTGGATTTACATGAATCTAAAGATTTACTAAGGGCTAAGCATTGTATTCATCTGAATCAATATCTTCATCATTTACTTCAACATGATATCTATTATTTTGAAGACCTATAATCGAATCTTGAAACCCCCATTGTTGTTCTTGCTCTTCCTCCATCTAAAATTTCAACTATTTTAATAACTTGATAAGATTTATCAATAGGAGAAATATAATATTCATAATGAAAGGGTTATGAAATAAAATGAATTCTAGGTTGAGAATTAACACACAAGATTTCTTCTCTTTTAAGTCTAATTCTATGATTATTTTTCTTGAATATAAATTTGAGTTTCACATGTAATACTTGCATGAATGTCAATAATTTATGTTTCTTCTAATTCTTCATTAATTACTTCAACAATATGAAATAAATCATAAGGCTTATTTTACCAAGCAAAATGAATCAGACTAGAAGTAATGTCAACCTATTCTTTAGAAATATCAATTAAGGGTTGGATAATTAGGTGTGGACCTCTAATGGTTATGGGAAATAAGAAAACAATGTTTTTAAATATT